>JAJAGP010002736.1:0-100607 GCA_025084515.1 Ancistrus triradiatus
CAGATAAATACGCTGCACATATGCAAAGTTCAGTCGGTGTCCAGTTCAGGTTCAGAGAGTTCAAAGTTCTTCCTCAGGGCATTGTGCAAATTACCTAGCTTTGCAGTTGAACTTAAGCCAGTAAGTAGATTTATTCAGTAAAATCAACATGCAGAACTTTGCTTTTTTTCCCCTTGTACAGCGGTACCTCAGTTTGAGAACAGAAAACGAGTACCGAGCAAATTTTTCCCATAAGGAATAATGTAAATTGAATTAATCCGTTCCAGACCCCCAGAAAATCCACACTGTATAAGGCATTATATGCATTAATGGAGTTGTATTGTACAGGTGCTCCCTGATTTACGAAGGGGATATGTTCTGACAAATCCATCATAAGTTAAATGTATCATGAACCAAGTTTATTGGAAGGAATGTTTGGTAGAGCGTCTGTGCTGGATCATAGCGGAGATATGGAAAGCATACTATGATAAGTAATGATAGGTAAGTTAATGTTTAAAATACTTACATTAACCTACAGTAGGCCAAAATCATTAACGCAAAGCTTATTTTATCATAAGGTGTTGGAAAATCTCATGTCATTTAGTGAGTAATGGATTGAAAGTGAAAAGTGAAAGCAAAACACTTACACTACTGATGAACTCAGGGCTCTAGCATAGCTGCTAAGCAGCCTGTATTCTGGAGCATCCAATTCCAGTTTTGCTTTCAGATGGCTGTTATACACTTACATTTTTAGGACCCATGGAGACTTACGTGCACTAAGAATACAGTAATGTAGATGTAAAAATAAAGAAATCCCTGATTTACCAAGGGGATATGTTCTGACAAATCCATAAGTAGTTAAATGTATCATGAAGTCTGTGGTACAGCATTTGTACTGTATCATAGTGGAGATATGGAAAGGGTACTATGATGAGTAATGATAAATAAGTTAAAACAGTTAACAGTTAAAACATGTACATTAACCTACAGTTGGCCAAAATCATTAACAGAAAGTTTATTTTATCATAAAGTGTTGGAAAATCTCATGTAATTTAGTGAGTAATGGATTTAAAGTGAGAAGTAAAAGCAAAACATTTACTCCATTGATGAACTCCGGGTGCTATCATTGCTGCTAACTGCAACATGTGTTATAGAGGATTCAGTTCCTGTTTTGCTGTCGGTTGGCTCTTTTAAACTAACCTTTTTATGTCCCATGGAGACTTATTTGCACTAAGAATACAGTACTGTAGATATAAAAAGCAAAGATCTTCCCTGAGCAAGGGCTATTGTGAACCTGAATCACTGCGTACTGAATCGTGACTCGTGAGTTATGAATCGCGAATCGAGTTTCAGCTAAAACGGGTCATGCGGCTCGACTCAACTTTTAAGCAAGTGCGCCAAGTATCAAGCAAACGATGAGAACTGAGACTAATGTTTCTAGTCGAAATGGGTCTAGAGCCGAACTCGACGAGTTCCGAGGTACCACTGAACCAGAAATTGTAAACTTCTATACATAGACTAAGACTGATGCTCATGCAGAACACAGTATGACGTAGGAACCAGCTGTTAAGCATATTAGCCAATCATGTACAGGTCCTAGAGGTCTGGGTCTTGAACCTGGAATACTAAAGTTCCAGTTTCCTGGTGTCTTTCTTCCTGACTAAAAAGGCCCTAAAATGTGTGTGTGTGTGTGTGTGTGTGTGTGTGTGTGTGTGTGTGTGTGTGACTGAAGTTAAATGGAAAATTGGATACGGGGGTCTCCGATGGTTTCCTCTGTCCCTGCTGTGAACTGAGTCCCATGCCTATGAACTAACACATGCTATCAAGCACAGTGCCATAGATACACACTTCCCTGGCATTTTAACACTATTACCATGCAGACACTGACTGTTTGGGTAAGGCTCAAACTACGTGGTCTAATGTTACTAGAAAAATACCTAGCACCCTCAGGCCTGTGACCTCTAACCTCAACCATGGGGTTGTCAAAAGTTGTTCATGGGGGGGTTGTATTTAAACCAGAGTGGATGAAATAACATAAAGGCACTGCTAACCTGATAATGTAAGAACTGGAGAGCCACTAATCCAGAGCTCAAGGCCAGTGCAACTGAATATGTGAGTACACCTGAGTTCAAAAAGCCCAGGGAAAGTGGTGAACCATCTTCTTTTCAGGATCCCCAGACCCAAAAGACGCTATGAAAGTAGAGGAATTAGGCCTACATCTGTAGATACGTAGAGTGGATAAAATGATTTAATGAACTGCTCAAGCTTTTTGCAAACTATTTCATATCCAATGCATTTGTCTAAGTGTTTACTATAATACATTTGGAATGCACTTGTGGCTGTCCATTCCCTTGTAAACTAAGCTGACAAAAAGCACTGTCAAGCGTAAGTAAGCATGATTGCTTGCGTTTTTAATATTTTGACAAACGTACATCAAACACTCTATCTATAATGCCCCCCATATCTTGTTCTAACATCTGTACAGTTACACTGTGATGGGTGTAGGTTTGAATTGAAGTATATTCAGGTATTTTAAACGTTTGCAGAACTGACCACAGGCCTTTGTTTTACAGATAAGTCAGTAGATCCTCTTTTTCCTCAGTACAAACATAGTATTTAAAATAATTGTTTGTGATAATATGGTACAGATGAGTTGGACAGAGACTTGGTTGATAAACACTGAGTTACTTTAAACAAAAATCGAGAAACCAATAATTGTGTTATGGTATTATCAAGAATTCTGACCTGAGCATTTCTGTTTCTCTGCCTGTTCCCCAGTGGCGATCTGCACTGACTGATGGCTTCTCCACAACTCCCTCAATCGATAACCTAAATGGACCTAGTGCACTTTATCGGCCTCGGACACGATTAGCATAAAATCTGTTTTATTTCATTACTCTCTCCCTCTCTCTCGCTCCATCTCCATCTCTTGGTTTCCCTCTGGGGGCTTAAACCTTTAAATTAGGCCATAAATGATCTACCGGTCTTGTTATACCTTTGACTTTGCAACGCTAGTGAACAGTGTCGAGTTTACTGGAAAACATGCATTTCTGCATTAAGTTGGAGCTGCTGGGAAGTGAAGGCAAAAGTAATCTAATTCTGAGCAGCTTGTGACTCAGCCTTCACTGCACACTTTCTCCGAATGTGTATGACCATGTGCTAGTATGTGGATACCACTCGGATACCAATGGTTTTATTTAAGGGATTTAAATATTTTATCCCTCTATAGTGCATACTATTATTAAGTGATTCAAGGAATCTGGAGGAATTGGGATGGCAGGATGGCACGGTGGTACAGTGGTCGATCTCGACCCTGGTCTCCTCCTATGTGAAGATTGCATATACCCCCAGTGTCTGCATGGGTTTTCTCCAGGTACTCGGGTTTCCTCACACATTCCAAAAACATTCGTGTTAGGTTAATTGGTGTTTCCAAAGCGCCCTTAGTGTGTGAGTGTATGTGCCCTATGATGCATTGGCGCACTGGCGCATTGGCGTTATGCCACCAGCTAGGCACCGTCATTCTCGCAACCCTGACTAGGTTCAAACAGATAAGAAAATGAATGAACGAATGAAGTTGACCAAACAAAACATGAAATATCTTTTTCTGATTTGGTGTTGTAACTAATGCACAAAGCGGCTTGTGATGGCAACATTGACACCAGCAGATGGCCCATTTCATCCTGCTTAAACAACACGGATGACTTTTCATGACTAGTTCCAAATCGCATGCAAGTGCAAGTCTCTCTTATTGTTGGCTTCTGTGCCGTACCGAGAATATGAACAATCATTATCTGTGCAGCAAGCCTGATGTTTGAGCCATACACCAAAAATCTGCCCATTTAGTTCTAATGGGAAACACTGGCTAGACTTCTGAACTTTATTCTGTAGTTGTTGGCCCACATGCTTCTATACCTTCTCCAAGAAGGGCTGCAGAGCCTGAGAATCTATGGTCTCTATTTTTGGAACTTTGTAGTGGTTTCACGTGGTTTCTTCTGGTTTCTGGACCAAAGTGCAGTTGTACTTATCCAATGGCAGCAACATATGAGCTTCTTTGCAAAAGACTGTTTCTTGTTTCTGTTTGCTTGGTTGAAGCTCACCCACTGCTGAAGGAATGTTACTCCCAAATACAATAACCTCCCAAAATGCACAGGGCTCTGCCATAATCCTGTTGTCATCTCATAGAGCTATATTAGTGCTGGCACCTGCAGGCCCGGTCGGAATGAAGATTAAGCCCTGTGTGTGATGTGCGTGTTTGTGTACGCATGTATGTGTGGAACAATGCGAGACATGGGGTTTATACTCAGCAGCTGCTCCTCCAAAACACAACACCCTCTCAAAGACACACCCACAATTGTATCATGATTGCCCGTCACGCCTAATGAATAATAAGTTACAGGATGAAGACAATGAAAAGAGAGATTTGCAGCAGAATAAATATTTGTAAGGTTCTTCAATGGACTGGAACTTCTAGACACTGCATATAGATGAAAGAATGTTGCTCTGAAACACAGCAGCTACCCATGAAGGTGTACTCAGTTCAAGTGGTTTAGATTAAATATTTTAATTTTATAAGGAATGTGGTAGTGAAGTCCATTTTTTTCCAAGTAAGACTTTTATCAAAGGTTGAGCATTTTTTAAAATATTTTTCCAATTTTTAAAAAGTAATCCATGCTTTTATTTCTTCTCGGATGGATTACTGTAATGCTCTTTATATACGTACTGGACAGACAACAATTGCTAGGTTACAGTTAGTCCAAAAAGCTGCTGCTAGGTTGCTGACTGGCACTCGGAAAAGAGAGGACATCATGCCTGTGTGCCTTTTGTCTTTAGTTTATAAATCTACACAGATCAGCTCCGGTCTATTTACATGAAATGCTGACACCCTATGTTCCTTCAAGATCCCTCTGGTCTGCGAAACGGCTTCAACTGGTGGCTCCCAAATCGAGGCTGAAGCTTCGGGGGGAATCGGGCATTTTCGAGGGTGGCTCCCAAATTATGTAATGAATTACCATTACATAAATGCAGATTCATTTAGTGCCAACTTTATCAATTTTTATAAAAGTCACACCTTAAAGCTTACTTTTACTCAATGGATTTGAGTTAGCTTGTGGTGCTTTATGTATTGATTGAAGTGATATCATTCTATTGTCTTTTTTTTTATTATTATTATGTTTATGAACTTGTCTTTTGGTATTTTAGCGTGAGTATTGTACAGCACTTTGGTGCTTTATAAATAACGTGACATTGACATTGACAAAACTATGCTATTAATATCTCATGTCATATGTTGTGCTAATATGATTTTACTCCCCAATGTTGGAGATCCAGACAAGTATTTAAGGTCTGCCGGGGCCCCAAAACAACACCACGATATAACCATATAACCCCAATACAGTGCCAACACTGGGCAGTGACTAAACTCTGGGCATGCCTGTCTTAATTTGATGTGCAATCTGAGAGGATTAGCGATGCATTTTCCTCAGTCTGTAGTGTAGTGTGAGCAACGTGACAAATGCAGTCACATGCTACTAACCAAACTCCAGACATCCAAGTCCTTCTATAATAAGCGTATATGGGATGTTTTAATCATGTAACCTGTTATCCCAACAAATAGCCTCTGTGATAATGAATGACAATCTGAAATCTAAGAAAACAAATTCTCTGTCAAGCAGCATAACATAGTTGAAAGACTCCTTCTCTCTCCAAACAGCCTCCAATTTCCCCTTTTTGGTGACTGACCTAAACATGTATTTTATTCACCGGATAATTATAAGATAATATGATAGAAGAATCACAGCAGAGGGCATTTAGGTATGTGGACCTACAGTAAAGAACATTTCTACAGTAATATAGGTTGGGGATTTGAACACACACTCACACACGTGGTAGTACATGTGAGAAACCAGACACATGAAAAGCATAAACAGGTACAGAGATGAGACCCCACCCAATAGACTCAAGGTGTGTCAGTCAGGAAGTATGTAGTGCTACAATAATATACTGTTAACATTAAAAGTATGTAAAGTAATTCATACCATACGATCTGGGTAGTGAATATTAGAGCCTATTTGCATTATTTCTTACCATAGATTCTTACTGTCTTAAAATAATAGGGTTCATCTATAGTTGTATTTCCAATGCTGACAGTAGCAACTGAAAGATACCCTTGGGAAAGGCAGTAAATATAAATAGAACAAAGAGCTAAACTAAATAGTGGTAGTTTAAATTAGTACACTAAAAATAGTGCTGTTACTAACAAACACAAACATAGCCCTTATCAGCTCATAGGGCCACTGCTCCCTGACCTATCTGCACTTCAGCACGACATGGTGTGACTAGCAAATTCTACCCAAGGCACCCTGATAAACCACTCCTTACAATTTTAACTACTTTCAATGCAAAACTATCATCCGGACCAGCTGATAAAACCATGTAATATAAGTATTACAGCAATTCTTGGGATTTGAAAAGTAATGTAATAATGGAATATATAGTGGTACCTCGACCAACTTGGAACCCGCTGAATTTGGTTCTCAACCCATTTTGAGTAGAAAAATTTGTCTCGGTTCTTGTTGTTTGCTCGGCACTTGGCACACTTGCTTAAACTTGTATCAGTCGAGTTGCGTGACTTGTTTCAGCCAAAACTAGATTCATGATTCACTACACGGTGATTCAGATTCACAATAGTCCTCAGAGATCTCCTCTATTCTTAGCGTGTTTTCTACAGTACTGCATTCTTAGTATAAATAAGTCTCCATGGATCCTAAAAAGGTTAGTTTTATAAGAGCCAACCGAAAGCAAAACAGGAATTGAATGCTCCAGAACACAGGCTTAGCTTAGCAGCTATGCTAGCGCCCAGAGTTCATCAATAGAGTAAGTGTTTTGTTTTGACTTTCACTTTCAATCCAGTACTTACTAAATTACATGAAAGTTTTCAACACTTTATTATCAAATAAGTTTTGTGTTAATGACTGTAGGTTAATGTTAAGTGTTTTAAACATTAAACATTTAAACAAACTTACTTGAGTCTTGGTCCTCCCAAGGTTTCTTCCTCATAACACTTAGGGAGTTTTTCCTTGCCACTGTCGCCCTAGGCTTGCTCAATTTGGGATTGGACGTAGATATTAGGAGATAATCTAAACTTGTAAAGTTGCTTTGAGACAATGCTACATTGTAAAAAGCGCTATATAAATAGATCTGACTTGACTTGACTTATCATTACTTGTCATAGTACCCTTTCCATATCTCCGCTATAATACACTATATACTGCTCTACCAAACACTCTTTAAACTCATCAGTTCATGATACATTTAACTTATAAGGGTCAGAACATATCCCCTTCATAAATCAGGGAGCACCTGTGCAATACAACTATTTTAATGTATATAATTCCTTATACAGTGTGAATTTTAATGGAATATATTCCTGAGGTACCATTGTAGTAGTATGCACCAGGCTTATTTCACTTGAGGGCACACAGCCATTACAGGGAATATTTGATTCTCCGCTCCAACAAAGCAAACATGTCAGTTTCATGTACTTCTTAGGCCAATGCATGTCATTTTACATCTTTACAACTACTGACATGGCTGGCATGTCATCAATCAAGCAAAACATTTATGACTTACTAGCTGCTGAGAAAATTCCATTTTGTCAGTCATGCTCTGCCAGTTGTCATATAAAGCACTAACTGCAAATGTATTCACCGAGAAAGGGAGCGAGAAAGTTAGTCATTCTTTAAAGCTTTCGCCTAGTCAGTCAGTAGTCTGTTTGAGTAACATCTAGTTTTCAGTGGTGAAACAGATGCCAAATTTCCTTTCATCAGTGTGAGGGAGATTAAAAATATGCAGGCCTCTATAAATCAGGCAACGACTATAAAAAGCTACACCCAACCAATTGGGTCTTTAATAAACCTGCCAGAGGACGACACTAGCGTATCAGAAAGCTTACCAGAACAAAGTCTTTTGTTCTCTCTAACCACATACATAAGCTCACAGAGTTCACTAGATGTTCCTAAAACCTTAATTGGAGAAATGACTGGAACTGAGTTCTATGGTCAGATAACACTTAGAGTTTTTTTGCATTAAACGCTCAAAGTGAGTTTGGTGTCTAAAAAGAATGGTTTTACAGAAAATAAACTTGATTCCATGCTGTAAAGTATAGTGCAGGATTTGTGATGTGCGACTGTGTTTCCTCCAAAGTTCCTGAGAACCATATATAGGTTTACATTTACAGCATTTAGCAGGCATCCTTGTAATGGTGGGACCCCTGATTTGAGTCAAGTTTCTGCAGACCTAGCCCTTGACCCAAGGAGCCTAGGGGGCCTCTGTGTGGAACACACAAATTCATATATATACTCCCCGACAAAAAATTAGTCACTTTGAGGTGGTTGTAATTTCAGGCTCAAGTCAAGCAATGGCATTTGCATGAAGAAGATGGGGCTATAAATACCATGTGATGGGATTCAATAGATTGAGAAGAAGTGGTACAGTGCATTGAATGTCTCATTCGATGTGTGGAAAATGGGTCACAAGAAGATGGTAATGATTGGCAAAATGGAGTGATTGCATTTGGGCATGTCGAAGGCCATAGCGTGAAGGAAGTAGCTGAATGCAGTCAGAATTCATGGAGGTATTACACTCTGTTACGTACATTTCAGTCACAGGTGACTAATTTTTGTCCGGCGAATGTGTATACTTGTTTATATATTGCTGGCCTTTATGGGCATCACCAAGAGCACCAGGGATCCACACAGCTTCTGGACTTGGTGCTTGGTGTTTCTTGGAACGCAACTCCGTAACCAACAAAGGTGGGATACGAACTGGGCTAGCTCAGTAGGTAGAGTGGTGGTATATAGTACTGTTTGTTTGTTTACAGGTTGTCAAAGCATAAAGTCCAAAGTGGTTCATGGCACCAAGAGTCCAGAAATTGGTTAGGTAAGGGTTTTGGTATAGGGTTTGTTTAGGGTTAGGGGTTGTATGTGTGTATGTGTGTATGTATGTGTATGTATTCGGTTAAGGTACTGGACTATGGACCAAAGGGTCCAGGGTTCAAATCCCACCTCTGCCAAGCTTCCACTGTTGGGTCCTTGAGCAAGGCCCTTAACCTACAATTGCTTGGATTGTAAGACTGTATCAATTGTAAGTCGCTCTGGATGAGGGCATCTGCTAAATGCTGTAAATGTAAATGTATTCACCACAAGAGACTCCCGAGTCTAAGGTGCTCCATGCCTCTGGGGCTAAGTTTCCACATTACAGACCTTCTACAGCAATTGACAATTGTACATGAATATTAGGGCTTGTGTGTCCAAAAGTGGCAGCTTGGCTGTGCTGGGACTTGAAACCTCCACCTTCTGGTCAATAGTCCAGTACCTTAATCACTGCCCCACTGCTGTCCACAGCATAGTGGATTACAAAATATTTTAGCTGCCTCTGCAAACAAGTTACTCACAAAAGTTTCTCAGTCTGTAAACATTCCATCACATACACAACTACTGCAAACAAGGAGGCCACAGGCCAGCAAGTGCCACTGACTGCACTTCCCATTCGTGAGCAGTGGAGTTTTAATGAGAGAATGGCCCATTACCCTTGCTGGTACTGTGACTGGTTTGAAAGAGGCACTGTGCCATAGCAACATGGAGATAAACACTTGTCCAAGGTTCCTTTACCTCAGACGTGGTCAACTGTGTCTGTGGAGCACCTGCCCAGGTCAGAGCCATTTTGATAACTTTGGTCTCCCCTGTGGTGGGCTTGGGTATTCTAATGCTACCATACAAGCATCCTAAGATTAAGCTCTTGACATCGGTCCACTGAGCTACTCAACTGAAACTCTGTCGAGTGAGTTAAAGGTGTACAAGAGTGCATCTGCAAAGATTCTGGGCTGATTTCTTGCTCTGTATTCTGTAACTCATAAAGCATTACTGGAAAAGGCTTAGTGTTAAACGGAGCAAAATGCACTAAACATAAATGTGGCAATATGCACCCAGACACACCCTCGGACCTGGTTAACCCAGTGTTTCATTCAGTCATGAACCTCAAACCCCATACTGGACGTCTTCACGTCGTCTAGAGCAGCTCTGACATCCGCGTGAGAAATGACATCACCAGCGTGCTACATTGCCCACTGCTTTTGTGGTAAAAGTGTTGATGATGTTGTTGTCACCGGATAACAGTTATTGTAGCAATATCTCCTAAAAAGGGCTTAATGCAAATGTCCAGATGAGTGGACTGGAAAGGAAACTAGCACCAAAAGCTTTGAGGCATATGTCTTTAATAACATATGAGCATGTGCACTGCATGTGCTTTCTAACTTTTAGAGCTATTTTTTGCTGACTCCTTATTCTTTTTCCACAGATTCCACCACAAAGACTTTGTTATTGAGCACGTGTGGCCAGTATGCATGTGTCTGTGTGTGTGTGTGTGCACTCCTGGCATGCTTCTAGCTGCAGTGGGATCCGTGTACCATCTCGGAATGCTTGCTGGAAAAGTCCGGCAGTCTGTGCCACTCACGACCCTGTGGCCCATGCCAGGGCATAAAGCATCTCTTCAGACAAAGGGAGAGTTTAACTGGGAGTCAAATGCTTGTCTCTTGTCTCACTGTGTCAATCATGTCTGAAAGCTGGCCCTGACTGGACTGTAGGTCTTGGTTTGATGCCCACTGTGAAGCTGGCAAACTGGCAAACTAGTAGTGGTAGTGTAACCCGGTTCTCAACCGTCTAGTTGGAGCAATATGAGGCACAATCTCATAACATTTTGCAATAAAGTTTCACCTTAGTCCTGCCATTTATTACCCCTATCTGTCTCTTATTACCACTGTTACTCTTTTCCCTCTCTTTATTCTGTGTTTCCTTATTGTTCTGTTCCATTAAGCAGACATTTGGATTTGCTTGACTTATTCTAGAATGAGTAGCAGTGATGTAAAGCAAGGATAAAAACCCAGAAATAAATCAAATGTGGAGATACAAACACAAAGGACTTGCTCTGTAAATGTTTACTGTCTGACCACTTAGGATGTATGCATGCCGAAAGCATCAATAGAGAGAACGGGATGGGAAAGTTGCGATTGAAACACTCTCCTATCAGCCAAAATAGGTTTGAGAAACTGGGCCTTTTGGGGTACAAATGCCTGTCACTTTTAGTCAATTTTGAGAAGGTGCATTTCTACTACATAGCAGTATAACTATATTTCAGATTAGTGATGTGGTAGTGTTGTTACATTTGAAATCAAGTAGCTGGTAATTAGTTTTGATTAATTATGTGGATTCATGGGCATTGACAGATTTGGTAAACTGGGGTGTTGGTTGTGCAAAAGTATTAGGCCACCATTAGATTTGCTGTTTTGTCAATGGTATGACCATAGCATACTGTTGATGATTGGACCCAAAATGATGATGATTTCACCCTGTTTCCATTCTGAATAATTGTTTTTTGACTGCTACCCATCCAAAAAGACCATTCCTGATCAAGCTTCTTCAGACTGTAGAAGGGTCAACTTAGCATCCCAATGAAGCTGCCAGATGCTATTTCTTAACACTGCACACACATTCGCTATATTTTCTGGTTGTATTCTAATAAAGAGACTGAGAAAGAACTTATGCATGTTCCTTGCACAGTTGCTAAAGCAATTGTGTATATATTATCAAATGGTGGCCTAAGAAGTTTGCACAATACTGTATATGTACCACTACAACACGATTTAATGATGGTGAAGGTTCACTATCGTTACCAGTATGGAACCCACCAAACTGAACATTGGTGTAAGATCCTGATTTCTACACCCTGCTTCATCTGGGGTCACCTGCACTAGTCAAGTCAAGTACAGTCAATCTTATTTATATAGCATGTTTTACAATAGGACATTATGTCAATTCACTAATACCAGACAACTCTGCCAATGTTGGGTTCTTGAACAAGGCCCTTAACCAAGAACTGTTTGGATTGTGAAACTCAGTTGTAAACTGGCCTGGATAAGAATATCTGCTAAGTAACTAAAATGTAAATGTACAGTGGTGTTGGAACCCTTTAGAATTTTCTATATGTCTGTATAAATATGACCTAAAATATCATCAGATTTACACACAAGTCCTAAAAGTAGACAAAGAGAACCCAGTTAAACAAATGAGACAAAAATATTATACTTGGTCATTTATTTATTGAGGAAAATGATCCAATATTACATATTAGTGAGTGGCAAAAGTATGTGAACCTT
This sequence comes from Ancistrus triradiatus, assembly GCA_025084515.1. Lineage (NCBI taxonomy): Eukaryota > Metazoa > Chordata > Actinopteri > Siluriformes > Loricariidae > Ancistrus > Ancistrus triradiatus. Next base: position 12,188 of record JAJAGP010002736.1, read on the forward strand.
TGTTTTCAGTATCTGCTGTGACCTCCTGGCAGCAATAACTGCAACTAAACGTTTCCGGTAACTGTTGATCAGTCCTGCACACCGGTTTTGGACCATTCCTTCATGCAGATCTCCTGTAGAGCAGTGATGCTTTGGGGCTGTTGCTGGGCAACACGGTCTTTCAACTCCCTCCACACATTTTCTATGGGGCTGAGGTCTGGAGACTGGCTAGGCCACTCCAGGACCTTGAAATGCTTTTTACGGAGCCACTCCTTCGTTGCCCGAGCGGTGTGTTTGGGGTCATTGTCATGCTGGAAGACCCAGCCACGTTCCATCTTCAATGCTCTCACTGATGGAAGGAGGTTTTGGCTTAAAATCTCACGATACATAGCCCCGTACATTCTTCCCTTAACACGGATCAGTCGTCCTGTCCCCTTTGCAGAAAAAACAGACCCAAAGCATGATGTTTCCACCCCCATGCTTCACAATAGGTATTGTGATCTTGCGATGCAACTCAGCATTCTTCATTCTCCTCCAAACACGACGAGTTGAGTTTTTACCAATAACTTCTATTTTGGTTTCATCTGACCACATGATATTCTACCAATCCTCTTCTGGATCATCCATGTGCTCCTCTGGCAAACTTCAGACGGGCCTGGACATGTACTGGCTTAAGCAGGGGCACACTGCAGAATCTGAGTCCCCCGGCGTAAGTGGGTGTTACTGATGGTAGCCTTTGTTTCTTGGTCCCAGCTCTCTGCAGGTCATTCCATCATATCCCCCTCCATGTAGTTCTGGGGGATTTTTGCTCACTGTTCCTCATGATCATTTTGACCCCATGGGGATGAGATCTTGCATGGGGCCCAAGATCACGGGAGATTATGAATGGTCCCTTGTAATTTCTTCTTCCATTTTTCTTACATTGCTCCCACAGTTTGCTTTATTTCACACTACCTGCTTGCCTATTGTAGATTTCACTCTTCCCTGCCTGGTGCAAGTCTACAATTTTCTCTTCCTAGTGTCCTTCAACGCTCTTTGTTCTTTGGCCATGGTTGAGTTTGGAGTCTGACTGTTTGAGGCTGTGGACAGGTGTCTTTTATACAGATAACAAGGTCAAACAGGTGCCATTAATACAGGTAAGGAGTGGAGGACAGAAGAACTTCTTAAAGAAGTTACAGGTCTGTGAGAGCCAGAAATCTTGCTTGTTTGTGGGTGACCAAATACTTATTTTTCACCATGATATACAATTAAATTCTTTAAAAATCCTACAATGACATTTCCTGGATTTTTTTTTGTCTCTCATAGTTGAAGTGTACCTATGATGAAAATTACAGATCTCTCTCATCTTTCTAAGTAGGAGATCTTGCACAATCAGTGGCTGACTAAATACTTTTTTGCCCCACTGTATTCACAATTAATTTTTGAATTACATTGAACACATTGACCACATCTATTCAGCTAGACTTCAGAGTTTAATTTTGTTTTCTGATCTCATCCAAAGGACGATGGATGTATCATTTCTGCCAGGTTCCTCTTAAGGTTTCTTATGTGGGTCAAGGGGTTTGGCACTGTCACATCTAGCTGCTCTTTTATGGTCTAGATTTGACTTGTTATAAAGGTTTGCAACAATGTCCACGGTAAAAGGCTTTATAAATAAATTGACCTTGAGCCTGACCATGAAATGGTTTACTAGTCTTTGTACTGTTTTTATTCAATTAAGCTTATATAAGCTTATATATTAGCCTCTAACTGCTATCCATTTATTAAGAGACAGTGTAGGATAAGAGTACATCCTTCAAAACACAGAGTTAAACCAATCCTCTTGACCTTTTGCTGATCTTAGGCTTATAAAGTCTACTTCATCATTTAGGTCTGCTCTTCTGCTCAATGCTTAAGAGATACAGGTGAACAGAGACGCAGAGAGAAGGATGGTATGGACAAACACAAAAAGGAAGAGAGGGTGATTTGTCAGCGAGAGTCAACATGTGCCATTTGGGATGGACAGAGTACGAGGGTGGGCCGGACGGAGAAATAAAAACAAGAGAGACTGAAACAAATGAGGAGCAGATGTTCTCCAGCAAACATGAAGCGTAGAACAGGGATCACTACTTCCCCTCTAAAATAAAACAGCACCACATCCCTCCACAGAGAGAGAGAGAGAGAGAGAGAGAGAGAGAGAGCACTCACAAATACTTGCCAAAGACTTATAAAGACACAAAAGCCAACACTCATATGAAGAAGCAAAGGTTGGAACTGGGTCAGGAGAGGAGAAAAGCAAAAGAGGAAGACCAGCTATAGAAGCAGCATGCATATCAGCACATTCTAAGAATAGTGCATCTGAAAAAAGGAAGGGTCATTAATAGAACATCCTAACCATATCACTGACAACAGAGTGACATAAGACAGCGTTCTCCTAGAGGATGGAACTCAAGCCCTTCTAACTACTAATTTATAACAACATTTTTGAATATCAGTCTAGACTTACAGTGTTGTGTTTCTTATAAGCATTCTATTAGTGTGTGCAAAAGTTTGGGGAGGGGCTTTTACAGACTTGTAAGCCATGGTGCAGATATAACTATATAATCCTCAGCAGAGCCAAAGTTTCCAGTACCTATGAGTCAAGACAGGAGCTTATAGGCTCAGGGTTAAATGTAAATACACAACATTTAAAGCAATTTCTCAATTTAAGAGCCGCTTACAACAGTGTTAGCTTCGTGGAACCAGGATTTGAACTCATTCTGATGAATGGTCCGTATCCAGAATCATATTCTTCAGTATTTTTGTCTCTCTACAAATGCTTACAACATGTAATAATAAGCAACGTCATTTAGGCACTCAGTCACAACTTATCACATGACTGCCATTCTGCCCTAACAGGGGGGTCTGTCATGTTAGACAGAAGTAGAGTTTTGCACTGATATCTTCTCAGACAGTATACACTATATAGATAATAATTACTAATTACTGAGCTCTGCTATTTCAACAAAACTCACTTGAAACACATTCATAAAATAAAACATACATTTATGGATTTCCCATCGACAAACAGTGGCAGTAGAATGGGTTGTACTGAATGTTATACTCTCAGTAATACACATTTATAGGTTTCTGCCACCAACAAGGTCAGTTCATCAACTGTCTGCCCTGCTGTCATTAAACAAAGTCCATAGAGAATTGGTTTGCCAATTTTTGATTGAGAGCTTGGCTGGCTTACACAGAACCTTGAACTCAGATGCATCAATCACCTTGAAAATGGACTGGAATGCCAAAATTGAATCAGGGCTTATTGTCTAACATCAGAAGCCGACCTCGCAGTCATGTTTCAAAATCTAGGAAAAGCCCTTTTAGAAGAACAAACAATGCTGTGGTAGCAAATGTAGGGGGAAAACTCCTTAGTAATAACCATGTTTTGGATGTAATATTTCAGTGTCCACAAACTTTTGTCTATATAGTATGTGTCTGTTTGACTGAATATCCAGAAGGACTTACATTTGAGCTAAACAGTCGAAGGTTAAGGGCCTTGCTCAAGGCAGAGCCAGGATTTGAACTTCCGATTAATAAACTAATTAGTAGCTTAGTAGAGTCTCAAGCACAGAGCCACCACTGTCCTGAAAATTGAAAGATTGAAAGCTGAGGAGCCTACAGTATACTCTTCGTGGTTAAAGGAGGAAACAGCTGAATGCTGGTGTCACTGCAGAAACTAAAGATAATACATAGGAAGTTGGCTGCCTGCCACAGGAAGTGGCCCGTGTTTAGAACTGATGTCTAAAACAGGTAGTGAGGAAGAGAAGAAGAAGGAGTGAAAATAAAACAAGAATCAATAACAAAGGAGATTTCTGAGGACCTCAGAAAAAGAGTTGTTGATGCTCATCAGGCTTTAAAAGGTTACAAAACTATCTCTAAAGAGTTTGGACTCCACCAATCCACAGTCAGACAGATTGTGTACAAATGGAGGAAAGTCAAGACCACTGTTACCCTCCCCAGGAGTGATCGACCAACAAAGATCACTCCAAGAGCAAGGTGTGTAATAGTTGACGAGGTCACAAAGGACCCCAGGGTAACTTTTAAGCAACTGAAGGCTTCTCTCACATCGGCTAATGTTAATGTTCATGAGTCCATCATCAGAAGAACACTGAACAACAATGGAGTGCATGGCAGGGTTGCAAGGAGAAAGCCACTGCTCTCCTGCTCTCAAAATGCTTCTATTTTGCCATTAAATACCATGGTTTTCCTTTCAAATTATATAATCAGTATAACAATTCGAGTGAAATTTTAAATTTTTGAAAAATATACTCTTTTTGGAAGTTTCAGAAGTTATTAGCATTTGATATGGTCCCCCTTTTGCTGTAATGGCAGCATCCACTCGAGCTGGCACAGACTACACAAGTCAATGTCAGATTTATTTCTTTATTACTTTTTCTACAGTGGAGCATTGTCTCAAAGCTTGACAATTTTCTCTTATCTAAGCTCAATTCCCTAGCTGAGCAAGTCTAGGGTGATAGTGGCAAGGAAAAACTCCCTTAAAAACTCTTCCTTATAAGGAAGAAATCTTGGGAGGACCAAGACTCAAAAAGGAAGCCAACCTTTGTCCAGATTCTGATGACATATGTTACATCAAAATTATTTCACAATATTCCAAAGAGCATGTTGTGATGTAACCAGTGCTTAATTTGTAATACGAGGTAAGTGAACACTGAACATACCATGATACAGCAAGTGGGCATTAAGTGAAAAGGTCTTGGAAAGAATAAACAGACCCGTTCTCATAGTGCAACTTAGAGACACAAATTAACCTAACACACATGTCTTTGGACTATGGGAGGAAACTGGAGCACCCGAAGTAAACCCACACAGACACAGGGAGAGCATGCAGACTCCACACAGAAAGGTCCCAGATCAAAGCACCTGGGGATTGAACCCAGGACCGAATTTTTAAATTAAGCACTGGATGTAACTGAAGTCTTGGCTTTCTCTGTCTTCAAGTGTCCTCCGTAAATATTTGCCAGGGTTTATGTCAAGTGACTCTGGAAGGAAGTCAGCACTCCCTGATATTCTTTGGTCTTCAAGTACAATGAAGCCTTCTACACAAAGATGCAAACAATACAATCATTTTCCATTCATGGTCTCAGACAGTTTGCTCCCACTGTACATACTGATTTAGCAAAATTTAACTTTTACATGCAACATTGTTTGTTTTTGCTTTTCTTTTCTTTTTTTAAGTGCAGTGCATTGCAGCATTTACAACAGTAAAGTTAAAGACATCAAGATAATAATAGGTCACGCAATAGTTCCTCAATGTTCTCTCCTTACAAATTAAGACTTTGCCACGAACGCTCTTGCAACATGTACTGCAAAATCAGCTGTTTGCATTTTTTTTATATCCTCACGTGCAATGTAGTTTTTCATCCAGCAGCACTTTCAAAAGCTTAAGCGTCATTTATAGTTCAAGACCACATCAATTGTAGCCTCCTCTCTCGCTCACTCTCTCTCTCTCACACACACACACACACTTACTTTTTAGTGTTTGTTTGACTTTTTATCATTTGGGGGACTTTCCATTGACATAATATTACTGTAGCTAATTGATGCTACACCTACACCTAACCTTAACCTTAACCTCAGTAACCTAAAGCAAATAATTTCAGTCTTTTGGTTTTTCCAAAGAAAATAACTAATTTCTTGTTAGGACCAGCAAAATGTCCACACAAGCTAAAATGTCAGATCTTTCTATCCTTGTGGGGAGACTTGGTCATGGTATATAAACTTGACTACACATGCATGCATTCACACGCGCACACACACACACAGGTTATAAACTGCAGGTGCAGGGAATATTCCATCATTACAAACCTCACAGGTTTCAGCAGATACGCTATATACGCATGTATACGCATCTGCAGAGTTAATGTGAGAAAGCAGCTGTTGGCGCATATGTTCTTCTGAATTTCCATCCCTATCTCTGAAAAGACTGGTTACATACAAGGCGAGAGCTTGAGACTGTAATGGAAATGTCAATGTCACATTAAAATTTCATATATTTGATTAGGGGCGGCACAGTGGCCTCACAGCAACAAGGTCCTGGGTTCAATCCCCAGGTGGAGAGGTCTGGGTCCATTCTGTGTGGAGTCTGAATGTCCTCCCCGTGTCCACATGGGTTTACTCTGGGTACTCCGGTTTTCTCCCAAAGACATGGTGTTAGGTTAGTTGGTGTCTATAAAGTGCCCCTAGCGTGTGAATGAATGTATGTGCGCTACAATGGATTAGAGCCCTGTCTAAGGTTGTTCACGCCTTGTGCTCTATACCACCGGCTCTCCCTCGACCCTGTTCAGGATTAAGCAGATAATAAAGTGAATGAATGAATGAATGAAAACATTTAGTATTGTAGTTAGTACTGTACTGTACAATATAGTAATTCTTATCTTTGTATCTTTTATAAATCTTGACACACTAACCAAAAAAAAGTGAGTGGAACTTGCCATTTAGATGGGAATAAAATGTACATAAGACAAAGTTTTTTTTCCTATTATAATTTTTAAGACCTTGGTTGGTAAAGCAAATAGACGTTGCTCCGATGGACGTACTTTTGTTTAGTATTTACTTACTTAAAATGCTTTTTTCAAAACTTAAATGTGATTTTTCAAAGCTGTCAAATTGTCATGCAAGTTATATGACTTGAAATTAAAAACACTCTATTAAGTTTCAGAAGAAATGCAAGTAGATGTATTCACAGTAGTGGTCTCAGACTTTTGACCCTCGCATACAGATGTGCTCTGTTTAAACTTCATCTGGTCATCTCCCGTTTGCTTTAACCTCAAGGTCTTAAAAATTACAATACTATATAATGGGAAATAAAAATCTGTGGGTTTTTTGTGCTACTATTATGATCCTAAACAGCTGGTCACCTCAAAGGATCCATGAGCAGAGATGGGAGTTAAAGAGCAGAATTCCATCATAACCATGCTACCTAACAGGTCCTGTGCTCGCTTGCTCGTTATCTCACGTTTGGACTACAGACTGTTGTAACTCGGTTGATGTGTTTAGAGACTTGTTGTGGAAGTTACTCGTGTTTGTGTGTATTACTTTCTGCTACTTATTTGTAACAAGCTGTGAATGGCGTTCATAAGTGTATGTCTGTCTTATTGTCCTACTGAAAGTAGTACTACTTTGTCCCTCCACTACCTACAGTGGTGCTTGAAAGTTGTGAACCCTTTAGAATTTTCTATATTTCTGCAGAAACATAAATCAGATTTTCACAAATGTCCTAAAGTAGATAAAGAGAACCCAGTTAAACAAATGAGACAAAAACACACAATTTGAAGGTGAATTTTAGATTCAGGTGTTTTTTCAAATGGGATGACAATCAGGTGTGAGGGGGCACCCTGTTTTATTTAAAGTTAAACAAGGGATCTATCAAAGTCTGCTCTTCACAGCACATGTTTGTGGAAGTGTATCATGGCAGAGCACATCAGAAAAAGAGTTATTGATGCTCATCAGGCTGGAAAAGGTTACAAATGGAGGAAATTCAAGATCAATGTTACCCTCCCAAGGAGTGGGAGATCACTCCAAGAGCAAGGTGTGTAACAATTGGTGAAGTCACAAAGGACCCCAGGGTAAATTCTAAGCGGCTGAAGGCCTTTCTCACATGGCTAATGTTAATGTTCATGAGTCCACCATCAGAAGAACACCGAACAAACAATGGTGTACATGGCAGGGTTGCAAGCAGAAAGCCACTGCTCTCCAAAAAGAACATTGCTGCTCATCTGCAGTTTGCTAAGGATCACGTGGACAAGCTAGAAGGATATTGGAAGAATGTTTGTGGACGGATGAGACCAAAATAAAATTTTTGGTTTAAAAAAAAAGAGAGTTATGTTTGGAGAACTGAAAACACTGCATTCCAGCATAAGAACCTTATCCCATCTGTGAAACATGGTGGTGGTAGTATCATGGTTTGGGCCTGTTTTTGCTGCATCTGGGCCAGGACGACTTGCCATCATTGATGTAACAATGAATTCTGAATTATATCAGATAATTCTAAAGGAAAATGTCAGGACATCTGTCCATGAACTGAATCTCAAGAGAAGGTGGGTCATGCAGCAAGACAACGACCCTAAGCACACAAGCTGTTCTACCAAAGAATGGTTAAAGAAGAATAAAGTTCATGTTTTGGAATGGCCAAGTCAAAGTCCTGACCTTAATCCAATGGAAATGTTGTGGAAGGACCTGAAGTAAGCAGTTAATGTGAGGAAACCCACCAACATCCCAGAGCTGAAGCTGTTCTGTACGGAGGAATGGGCTAAAAATTCCTCCCAAGCCGGTGTGCAGGACTGATCAACAGTTACAGGAAACGTTTAGTTGCAGTTATTGCTGCACAGGGGGGGTCACACCAGATACTGAAAGCAGAGGTTCACATACTTTTTCCACTCACTAATATGTAATATTGGATCATTTTCCTCAATAAATAAATGACCAAGTATAATATTTTTGTCTCATTTGTTTAACTGGGTTCTCTTTATCTACTTTTAGGACTTGTGTGAAAAATCTGATGAAGTTTTAGGTCATATTTATGCAGAAATATAGAAAATTCTAAAGGGTTCATAAACTTTCAAACACCACTGTATATATTCTTTCTAATCTATGACTATATAAACTGGTTCACATTCACTCGCTGACTCCCTGTTTCATCTGGCTGATCTGCTGAGTTGTACTGTCTATCAATGCATTTTTGGCATCTGTCAAACAAAAGGATCACGTCCATCCTTCCGTCCTCTTAAGTGTTATGGCATTTCCCTATACAGAGTTGTAACAATTCATTAAGGTATAGAATTTGTATAACAGCTTAGGCTTTGATGGCATAAGGGATGCTGCGTAGATAGTAGAACGTAATGAGGACGTTAGAAGGTGAATAGCTGTAGATATTGAAAAGAATATGAATACACTGAATATTATTGCTTATGCAGCAAGAAGCATTTTATTCACAAACTCAGTAACACATTTACAGTACCTTTGCCTCTGTTGCCAGATGCTTTACTTCTAAACATTTAGCTCATGAGCCCATAACAGTAATGCAGTGTTTTAATTACTACCACACTGACCGTAAATGTTCCTCTTCCCACCCCCCACCTCCTACATCTCTGACTTTGATGTGGCAAAGAGAGTGGCATTCTCTCTAATAACCCATCAGTGCTAAAAGCCCCTAAAGTCTGACACCTGCTTCACCTGGTGTGGGGAATAACAACATAAACACACGCACAACATTACTCCCATAATCTCTTTAAGATGCTGCCTTATAAGAGCGTGTAGTAATAACACTGCTTCTTCCTTCTCCGAACACAAAGCCTGAGCCCTCCTCCTTTGTTCTGTTAGAAACAGTAGAGACTTCTGAAAAAAGGAGACAGTGACAGAGCCAGCGTTTCCATTTTTAATGCTGACTTACTTCAGGGTCCCAAAAATAACTTCCGTCAGACAGGATTTCATCTATCAACACAAGCCACACGTGTTGTATGCACACAGCAGATGTGGGTCATTCTCGCACTCAAGAATCGGAGGAAGCGAGAAAAGTGTGTTAAGACTAAATTGATTGAAGGAATGGAGAGAAAAGGAAAAGAAAGAGAGCGCACACTGAGGTTAAACCTATAAATAATAAAGCACGGGATGACAAAAACACAGGCTGCATACTATCCCTGCATATACCGAATACTACATGTTTTGTAGTGTGTAAGAATAATCATTTGGGAAGCTTCATCTAGCAACAGCACCATCTCATTGCATAATGTATACAGGTACAGTGGGGCAAAAAAGTATTTAGAGAGATAAAAGGAGAAAAAAAAAATCCAGGAAATCACATTGTAGGATTTTTAAAGAATTTAATTGTAAATTATGGTGGAAAATAAGTATTTGGTCAATAACAAAAGTGCAACTCAATACTTTGTAACATAACTTTTGTTGGCAATGACAGAGGTCAAATGTTTCCTGTAAGTCTTCACCAGGTTGGCACACACTGTAGCTGGTATTTTGGCCCATTCCTCCATGCAGATCTCCTCTAGAGCAGTGATGTTTTGGGGCAACACAGACTTTCAACTCCCTCCACAAATTTTCTATAGGTTTGAGGTCTGGAGACTGGCTAGGCCACTCCAAGACCTTGAAATGCTTTTTACGGAGCCACTTATAGGGCCCCAGATCGAGAGAGATTATCTCTGGCCTTGTATGTCTTCCATTTTCTTACAATTGCTCCTACCGTTGATTTATTCACACCAACCTGCTTGCCTATTGTAGATTCACTCTTCCCAGCCTGGTGCAGGTCTGCAATTTTCTTCCTGGTGTCCTTCAACAGCTCTTTGGTCTTGGCCATGGTTGAGTTTGGAGTCTGACTGTTTGAGGCTGTGGACATGTGTCTTTTATACAGATAACGAGGTCAAACAGGTGCCATTAATACAGGTAATGAGTAAAGGACAGAAGAGCTTCTTAAAGAAGAAGTTACAGGTCTGTGAGAGCCAGAAATCTTGCTTGTTTGTGGGTGACCAAATACTTATTTTCCACCATGATTTACAATTAAATTCTTTAAAAATCCTACAATGTGATTTCCTGGATTTTTTAGTAATTCTTACCCTTGTATCTTTTATAACACTTACCAAAAATGAAAGTAAGTTTTAGATGGGAATAAGATGTACATAAGACAGATTTCAGTATTGGTTAAGGTACTGGACAATAAACCAGAAGGTCCAGAGTTCAAATCACACCTCTGCCAAGTTGCCACTGTTGGGTCCTTGAGCAAGGCCCGTAACCCACAATTGCAGTCGCTCTGGATAAGGGCATCTGCTAAATGACATAAATGTAAATGTAAATATGTAAATGTTAAGTGGTACATACTGGAAGGTTGTCACATTCCAGTAAACAGGTCCTGTGGTTGACGGTAAAAGCCAGCTTTCGGAAACAGCAGTTCCTGAGGACCTGGGTTCGAACCCTGGGCTGGGCTTTCAACATGAAAGACAGTTGATGCAGCTATAGAACCCTGCGATGGCATCTATTAAGGAAGCACTTTGGCCTGTGCCAACTGAATTTCAGGATGGGATCCGGCCCCTTCAATGACCGTGACCAGGATTGTGAGGTTATGGAACCCTGTGACGGACTGGCATTCTGTGAAAGCTCTAGACCCTCTGACCCTGACCAGGATAAGAGGGGGTAAAGCAGGATGCTTTGCTTTGCTTTGCTTAACGTTGCTTTTATATTCAAACTTCATGTTAATGCCACCTAACGCTGTGTAAAACTACAAGCACCATTATGCACTACATGCTATCAAAATGGGCAATACAGGTAATCATCAATAACAACCATCCAATCATTGTCTGTTCGCTTTAACGATCGAGTTCGTAATAAATTATAATAGGAAATAGAATTCTCCAGACCTTATAACTCCAGACGTTTGCAGCTGTAAACACCTGGTCAAATTAACAAGGTTTAGCATGTGTATTTGAACTGCCATATATATTATGCCATATACATATTTGTATTTCATTTATTTTTGCATGTATTGATTTCACAAAATGTAATGTGATTATTAAACAGCTCATACCTGTATTCCACTTTATCAAAATTCTCCCATAAAGTGGCATATTTTTGACACCCTTCAGTCTTCCCACTGTCTCCATCAATCCAAACAGCTGTTTTAACAATCCCCACCTTGCAAATGGAACCCCCAGTCTATTAAAGTTCAAGTGACCCTTCCTAATGCAAAACAAGAACCAGTCCATAGGAACCTGGGTTCTAGCTGTAGTTTATTTTCACCAACACCCAAACAGAAGGGTCAAAGTGACAACAATAAACGTGTATATACAATCAATCCAGCTGAAACACCACACATTCTTGAATTACATTGGTCCCTTTGGTGGCACAGTGGTAAAAGCTAATTGGAAATTTGAAATTATGGCTGTGGCCTACTGACACTGTTGGGCCCTGGAGCTAGACCCTTAACCCTCAAACTTTACAGAGCAATTACAGATAACGGTTAAAAATACTGTCCAAGCTTTAGTTCTTATGGTGTTTTAGTTTGTATAACATGAATAACCAGTCAACAATAAACATCAACGCTTGTGTTATTTGACCAAGTGTCAAATAAGAAGAAATCCAGTTCCAGTTGATCCCAAGCATTTTGCGCAGTGATAAAAGGCCATCGGAGGCAAACAGAATGATCATTGTGTAGGTCTAAATGTTTGTGAATGTGACGTATGCCTGTGTTTGTGTGTGGTAGGCCAACGTGCAGTCGAAACAGAGTTGACATGCTCTGAAACCACAGTTTCTCTTCTCTTTTTAACCCCAAGCAACCTCCAGGCGAGGGGGCGGAGTAGTGTCTTTCAACATCAGCGGAATCCCACCACGCTCTGACATCAGCGGCAGGCAGCAAACCGTCATCCACCTCTACACACACAACCACTCACTCAGAGACGGAGAACGAGAGAAACACAGAGAAAAGAGTTCGAGGGATGGTGGGTTATTTTATTGCGTGTCTGACCCTGTACATGACTGAATGTGACGTCTGTACTCTCCTCCTACTGCTTTTCTTTAGTTTCCAAAAACATATATGCTCATACACACGTCTCACACTCACACACATGAATGCAAACACCAATGAGAAAGAACTATTATGCCATCCATTATGATGATTACTGTAATCATTACCACACCTCAGGGTTTAAGCAGGGCTTTGGTAACTTTCATGTCAGCGGTGTCAGGAAAAGTGCACACACACACACACCTTTAACTAGTAAATCTCCACGCTTTCGAACAGCGAGGAGACAGTTGTTAGGCCATTTAAACTCTAATGATTTCCTTGCTGGAGAAAATAGCCCATAACTCCGCTAATAGCGAGTGCAGATTGTCATTCTGATTGGTGGAGTTTGACAGTCTGCAGAATAAGAAAACATAAGTTCATTTACTCCGCTAGGAGCCCCTAATCATCCATTCATTAATCTGTCAATCAGCTAAACAGACACGGCATCTTTATGAACCCTGAAGCTTTGCCTTTATTAAAGAAAAGACAAACCCAGGATGAATTAAGTGGCATTAAATTGCTGTTCAGAATTCATTTCATGACAACTTGTTCGGCTTCATCAGCATGCTGGCCTATTTCATTTCAGTCAAATGGTTACAGCATTACCCACAATGCTTTTCAACTGCAAGCTCACTCATTTACTAGCAGAATCATCTGCTGGCCAGCTGCTGAGAGTCATGGGGAAGGGTCCCTACCCTAACCCAGAATTCACTGGACGCAGACAGAGATACACCAGCTATGGCAGGTCCATAAATGGTCCATGGCAGCTCAAGGCATCATTCAAACTTTGCGTTGGAATTAACACACAGGATTGAAACCCAGGCCATCAAAAACTGCTGTTTTCAGTAGCTGGTTGCTACCCCTGTGCCAGCAGCATTTCTAAAACCTTTTCTCTTACACAAAATGTGTCTCCCTGTAAAGTAAAGAGAGAACGATGTCAATCAAATAGAACTATTCCCCATTATAAGTGATTAATGGTTTTTAGAATCTAGCTTATCATTGTGAAATAATGGTCTATATTGATGTATAATCCGCTTATTAGTAAGGGCACTGGCCTTTTTTATGTTGTCTTTAATGATTATGAAAATAATCATGAGAAAATAATGCTGCAATGTGAGAGTAGCTGGGAGCTTTGAGAAGCAATGAGTTTGCAGCTGATAAGAGAATAGTGTGTTCCACATGTAACAAATTCTACAATATTAAGAGAAACAAATTATTTACTGAGAGCAAAATTGACCAACTGGAAATAATGAGAATGAAAGTGGTTTCGGTTTGCAAAAAATATATACATGTGACTAGAAGATAATGGTCTGTTGATTTCAAATGAAATTATTGATACATACACTGTAAAAACTTGAAAGGGTATAAAGATCTATGGTTTCTTGGAGCTGGTCAGTCACTCCCAGGATTTATTCAGTTTACACAGTGGTGCTTGAAAGTTTGTGAACCCTTTAGAATTTTCTGTATTTCTGCATAAATATGACCTAAAACATCATCAGATTTTAAAATCTACAGTCCTAAAAGTAGATAAAGAGAACCCAGTTAAACAAATGAGACAAAAATATTATACTTGGTCATTTATTTATTGAGGAAAATGATCCAATATTACATATTAGTGAGTGGCAAAAGTATGTTGAACCTCTGCTTTCAGCATCTGGTGTGACCCCCCTGTGCAGCGATAACCGCAGCTAAACGTTTCCTGTAACTGTTGATCAGTCCTGGCACACCGGCTTGGAGGAATTTTCTTTTAGCCCATTCCTCTGTACAGAACAGCTTCAACTCTGGGATGTTGGTGGGTTTCCTCACATTAGCTGCTCACTTCAGGTCCTTCCACAGCATTTCAGTTGAATTAGGTCACGACTCTGACTTGGCCGTTCAAAAACCATGAACTTTATTCTTCTTGAACCATTCTTTGGTAGAACTGCCTTGTGTGCTTAGGGTCGTTGTCTTGCTGCATGACCCACCTTCTCTTGAGATTCAGCTCTGGACAGGTGTCCTGACATTTTAATTTAGAATTTTTAAATAATTCAGAATTCATTGTTACATCAATGATGGCAAGCCGTCCTGGCCCAGATGCAGCAAAACAGGCCCAAACCATGATACTACCACCACCATGTTTCACAGATGGGATAAGGTTCTTATGCTGGAATGCTGTGTTTTCAGTTCTCCAAACATAAAGCTTTTCTTTTAAACCAAAAATTTTATTTTGGTCTCATCCGTCCACAAAACAATCTTCCAATAGCCTTCTGGCTCGTCCACGTGATTTTTAGCAAACTGCAAATGAGCAGCAATGTTCTTTTTGGAGAGCAGTGGCTTTCTGCTTACAACCCTGCCATGCACACCATTGTTGTTCAGTGTTCTTCTGATGGTGGACTCATGAACATTAACATTAGCAAATGTGAGAGAGGACTTCAGTTACTTAGAAGTTACCCTGAGGTCATTTGTGACCTCGCCAACTATTACACGCCTTGCTTTTTGAGTGATCTCCTGGGGAGGGAAGCAATGGTCTTGAATTTTCTCCATTTGTACACAATCTGTCTGACTGTGGATTGGTGGAGCCCAAACTCTTTAGAGATGATTTTGTAAACTTTTCCAGCCTGATGAGCATCAACAACTCTTTTTCTGAGTTCCTCAGATATCTCCTTTGTTCATGCCATGATACATTTCCACAAACAAGTGTTATGAAAAGCGGACTTTGATAGATCCCTGTTCTTTAAATAAAACAGGGTGCCCACTCACACCTGATTGTCATCCCATTGATTGAAAACACTCGACACTAATTTCACATTCAAATTAACTGCTAATCCTAGAGGTTCACATACTTTTGTCACTAACTAATATGTAATATTGGATCATTTTTCCTCAATAAAATAAATGACCAAGTATAATTTTTTTCTCATTTCTTTAACTGGGTTCTCTTTATCTACTTTTAAGGGTTTGTGTGAAAATCTGATGATGTTTTAGGTCATATTTATGCAGAAATATAGAAATTCTAAAGGGTTCACAAACTTTCAAGCAACCCTGTATGTTTGGTTTGCTAAACCCTCAGTAAACTCATTGATTTATTTTTCTGCTACTCCAAAGTGTTGGCTGAGTTATTTCAATTTGATAACTGTGATGACCTTGGAAAATGTACTTAGTAATTATTTAATAATTAAGGAATTGTTTAATTGTTAAACATCTAAAATGTTCATCTTCAAATTACATATGTGTCAGAATTTTGTTTTAACACAAGTAATGTGTTTTGTACCACGTGGGCTACACAGACACTCATATTACATCTACACCATCTTACATCTACAACTACTACTCGTATTTCGAATTTTATGAGACGTTATCAGTGAGTCTTTTGCATTTGTCCACAAACAATATTTAAAATGAATGCCTAGTCTAATAATGAATGTGGTACCTGGCCTAAAAAGTTTGAGAACCACAGATGTAGACTGTTCTTGTAGAAAGTTGACACTGAATTGACATGCTCTTTTCTGGCCTGGTTGCATTTGCACTATTAGCTGCATTCTCTTGATAGCGCTTTTGTTTTTGCTTGACATGTTTAAATGCAAAGTGATATGCACTGCCATTGTAATCTTTTTAATCAACCTTGCGGCAATAGCTTTTACAGCTGCAGAGGATCCAGCCCAGTGCATGTTGCCTTTTGCTGCAAGCATTGTGCATATTGTTTACGTCTAGAAGCGATAGAATCATATAAAAGCCGCATTGTGCTGTATAGGCTTGTAACCGACACACATTTTAACACGTAGCTTAGTGCCAGAGCAGCTGAGCCTCTTGTTATTATATGCTTTGATGAACTATGGGATTAATAATCTTGCATTTTAAATAGTATGCATGTTTATAATCTGATGATAATGCAGACATGTACACTTTATGTATTTACTTACACATGGCCAGAAGGCACAGACATTAAGATCCAGACTTCCCTCCCCCCATATGTATTAACCCATCTCTCACTGCACAATATTATTAATATTAGAAATTATATTTGTCAATCTATATACTGTAGGGGCAGGGAGATAGATGTGAGTGTCAGAAAGGTGTCAGAGGGGAGCTATGCAGGATGATGAGGCTCTCCAGGCCACGTCTCCTGACAATATTATTGAGAATAGTCAAAACTCCAGTAAATTTTGGACTATTTGTTGTTTTCCATCAAATGTTTCTTTCGTTTCTGTCATCTGACTATTACAAAGCTTCATGACTTTGTCCACACAATGAATATTAAAAATAAAAGCATCCCATTTTACTCCTTCTTATTCTGGTTACAGGACACAGCACCTGTTCATCACAGTGTTCTTTAGATACACCACCCAACCTTCATGTTGTAAAACCCACCTAAGATTTGAAACCAGGGCCTCGAGTGCTGTTGGTTCTTACCAATGATCCAACAGAACTCCACAAGGCACATAAATTTTCTATATACTAAATAAATATGGCATAAAACATCATCAGATTTTCACTTTCCTAAAAGTTTAAACATATAAAACTTTATTCTTCTTAAACCATCCTTGGTAGAAACGACTTGTTGTGCTTAGGGTCGTTGTCTTGCTGCATGACCCACCTTCTCTTGAGATTCAGTTCATGGAAAGATGTCCTGACATTTTTCCTTTAGAATTCTCTGATATAATTCAGAATTCATTGTTCCATCAATGATGGCAAGCCGTCCTGGCCCAGATGCAGCACAAACAGGCCCAAACCATGATACTACCACCACCATGTTTCACAGATGGGATAAGGTTTCTTTTGCTGGAGTGATTCATCCATTTACAAAACATTCTTCCAATAGCTTTCTGGCTTGTCCATGTGATCTTTAGCAAACTGCAGATGAGCAGCAATGTTCTTTTTGGAGAGCAGTGGCTTTCTGCTTGCAACCCTGCCATACACACCATTGTTGTTCAGTGTTCTTCTGATGGTGAACTCATGAACATTAACATTAGCCAATGTGAGAGAGGCCTTCAGTTGCTTAGAAGTTACCCTGGGGTCCTTTGTGACTTCGCCAACTATTACACGCCTTGCTCTTGGAATGAACTTTGTTGGACGACCACTCCTGGGGAGGGTAACAATGGTCTCGAATTTTCCAGCCTGATGAGCATCGACAACTCTTTTTCTGAGGTCCTCAGAAATCTTTTTTTGTTCGTGCCATGATACACTTCCACACACATGTTGTGAAGAGCAGATTTAATAAAACTTAATATAACAGGGTGCCCACTCACATCTGATTGTCATTGCATTGATTGAAAACACTCGACTCTAATTTCACCTTTAAATTAACTGCTAATCCTTGAAGTTCACATACTTTTGCCACTCACTAATATGTAATATTGGATCATTTTCCTCAATAAATAAATGACCAAGTATAATATTTTTTTTCTCATTTGTTTAACTGGATTTTCTTTATCTACTTTTAGGACTTGTGTGAAAATTTGATTTATGTTTTAAGTCATATTTATGCAGAAATATATAAAATTCTAAAGGGTTCACAAACTTTCAAGCACCACTGTATATCAAAATAACAACGAGGAAAGTCATTTACAGCATTTAGCAGACACTCTTACCCAGAGAAACTTACAAGTTAATGTTTAACAATCCAAGCAATCGTGGATTAAGGGCTTCTGGATCCTGGATTAAAAGCAGGATTGGAAACCCTGGACCTTCTGGTCCATAGTCCAGTACCTTAACCACTAGACTACCACAGACCTGGCTTTGTCAGTCGTGATGTGGGACTGTAGTTTTGTTGCGTTTTAGGTAGTTTGTTCAAATTGGTAAAATCTATGTTGTTCTGAACTTATCTGACACACCATAGATACTAAATGGAACTGTAGTGAGCGTAACTGTAATGTACTAGACCGTGGACCAGAAGGTCTGGGATTCAAATCCCACCTCTGTCAAGCTGGAACTGTTGGGTCCCTGAGCAAGGCTTTAAAATTGGTCTTTAGATATATCTGACCTCATGTTTTATGTCTGACTGGTCAGATCAGATAGATTTGACTGCAAAAGAATGGAATGAAAAGGAAGTGCAACTTCTGTGATAATGACTAGGAAAGGGGTTTAAGTACTTTTTTAGAAGCCGTGCCCATGAACATCAAGGATGGAACGTCGATTCAAACACAACACAACACTGGCTCAAACTTTCCTTAAACTTTGTTATTTTACAAATAACACTAAATTTCAAATGAATAACCTACCAACCTGAGTCATCTACAGATTGTCCACTGATAATATGGTTCAGTAAATAAGCGCACATCTAAACCTTTACTAGAACATCCCACATTGATAAGATCAACCTGACCATAAATAGTGCTGCATTTTACTAGAACATAAACAGCTCTCCCCTGTAGAGTTTCACTTCCTCATATTTGTATGACGCCAGCTATGGTGGACAAAGGTGAAAGCATCAAAGCGCACAGGTGCTACCTGCTTAGAAAAAAGTTTCAAAATTATATGACTTAGATAGTAATTAGTCTGACCGTATCATGTTGATGTAATACCTGAGGTTACCCTGTCGAACAGTCATGACATTTCTTTTCCTTCAGTATGGATAGCTGTTGGAGAGGGCAAAGGTACTTTACCACACAAAGGAAACATAGGACTTTCCTCAAATGAAGGGTCAGAAGAAGTGAAAAGGAAATTTCACCTTAATATTTCACCTGGGATGCTAACTAACAGCTTTCCACCTCCTGTTGTCAAACCCTTATTTGCAGAGGCACAGCCCGGTGCCTCAGACACCTTCCTATGAATCACGCCTTTTAAGGCAGCTGGTGTTCTTATCCACTCACTAACAGGAAGCCAAAATAAGGGCATAGCTTTGGGGCATTCCACACTGCAGCCCCTACACACAGAGCACATTTCAGAGGAGGTCAATCTGACACACTTCACTGTTTACACCAGCCTACACATGTGTAGGAACACATGCACAAGGTTAACACCATTAAACCAGATGGTACTCTCAGACCCAGGTGGAAATTTCACAGCAGCATATAGACCTTCATATAAACCTCAACACTGTCTCAGCTCACTAAGTAACAAATGTCATACAGCGACTGGGTTCCCCTACAATCCATAGGGGACTGTATCTGAAATATTACTTGTAATTTTACATGTACCTGTGCCGAAGCTAGTGTAATTTATTAGCAGTTAGATAGCTGGCCTTCTATTGACGATGATTGGAGGACATTGATTGTAAATGGTTGAAGAATGATACGTTTTTATTTACCATCTGCCCTCATGACAGAATTACATCTTACAATCGAAGTGTCACATTATCATGCTGGGGCACCCCGGTCTGCATGTGCTACCACAGGTCCAGTACTCTAGATTAAAAGAAAACCTGAAACATGGTTTCCCATGGTGAGACCCTCTGTTTCTTGGTCTGTAAGTAGGATTTCACATCTGAATAGCATTCCATGTGGGAACAAGGTGTCTCATCACAGAGAGTGCTCTCGCTGTTGACTCCCATCTTCCAGGACTTACATTTATATTTGCGCCATTTAGCAGATGCTCTTATCCAGAGCAACTTAAAATGAATACAATCTGAGCAAGCACAGAGCTGGGGGCCAGTATAGCCAATAGCTGCCATGGTCTTATGTACTAACAAATTTTCTCTTTTCTCTCCGGTA
The DNA here is from genome assembly GCA_025084515.1 of Ancistrus triradiatus. Taxonomy (NCBI): domain Eukaryota; kingdom Metazoa; phylum Chordata; class Actinopteri; order Siluriformes; family Loricariidae; genus Ancistrus; species Ancistrus triradiatus. The sequence continues at coordinate 32,339 of JAJAGP010002736.1, forward strand.
CCAGTTCCAGCCCCATACACTAAGATGTTCCTGCACTTCAGCTACCCCTCAATTTGTTTCCACAATCAGCACCAGCTCTTTTTGAGTCTTGGTCCTCCTAAGGTTTCTTCCTTACAACGTTTAGGGAGTTTTTCCTTGACACTGTTACTCTAGGCTTTCTCAATTTGGGATTGGCGCTAGATAGTAGAAGATCATCTCAAATTGTGAAGCTGGTTTGAGACAGCGCTAAATTGTAAAAAGTGCTATATATTAAAAAAAACTGACTTGAACAATTGTCAGTGAAGGGCCTTGCTTCGGGACCCACAAGTGATAGTTTGACAAATGTGGAATTTGAAACCTTGGACCTTCTGGTTGTTGTCCAATACCGTGACAACTTTGCCACCACAGTCACAGTTTTAGGGTTGACTCAGGTCACAGGGCAGGGTCTAGATTAGCAACTGTACAACACACCAGTAACTGGAATGGAACAGAGTATTCATGTGTACTTGAGTATAAATGTGCAGGACTGCAGTTCAACTGGTTGAACAGGGAGAAACAGAAAAAAATAACCCGAAACTAACATTGCAGGAGGTGAGATTCCAACCAGTATGTTGTATGGAACACACACACACACACACACACACACACACACACACACACACAATAACATTTCTTTTTTTCACTGTCATTTCTCTTACACTTAAATTGTCCCCATGGGACATTGTGTAAACAGAGATTAATGATGAACTGAGAAGCACATTCCTGAAATGTATTCGCTAATTGCATTAGCACACACATACACATACACACACAGGTGGACACAGAAACACAAAAGTGTTCATACAATGTAAGAGAGAAACAGTGTGCCTGGGGATATAAGAAAAGGGTTATGGTTGCTTAATACAGGAGTTTCATAAGGTGGCGTCTGAAACAGTATGTACACATGTATGTAAGGGACTGTGGTAGCGGTTAAGGTATCGGACTCTGGCCCAGAAGGTCCAGGGTTCAAAACCCACCTTCTGCCAAGCTGCCACTGTTGGGTCCTTGAGCAAGAACCTTAACCCATAATTGCTTGGAATGTAAGACTGCACTAATTGTAAGTCGCTAAGGGCGTCTGCTAAATGCTGTAAAGGTACACACAGGTGACCTTATGAACTTACAGTATAATGTCACTAATGTACACAAACTCTTGTAAAGCAAACCCAAGGTTTGTCAAGGTTAACTCATGTGGGTAGAGTATGGAGGCACCAGAAGAAGACTGCACTTGGATCTTGACAGCTGAAAGGGTTACAAAGCACTGTAACGTTCAGCAGAAAATGAGCTATTTATATCAAAAATGGCTTTCATTTTAATGTTACATTGGTTTAGTAAATGGTACAAATCACAGCTGTAATCAATGCTGGGTTTTTTGTGCTGAGACTGACAGCTACTCAACTGGAAACAAGGCGAGTGCGCTTAATTATTCATGGAAGTAAAAATGGAGCATACTCTTACACTCCGCTTCTCAGTGTCGACTGTAATTTCAGTATAAGCTTACTATACTGTATAAGCCCCATAGTTCAGGATCAAAATTACACAAAATCAATCATAAAGCAGATCAGACACTTCTAGCACAGCTCTCTGCTCGAAAAAACAGCAAAGGCCAGAATGTGTTTTGGATGCTGGTATGCTGGTCAATTAGCACAACCACCTCAGACCATCTTGTGGTGATTTAGCTACTAAACTCTACTGGCCTTACTGATCTTCTTGGCAAAGCTGGCTGACCAGCATGCCAGTGTGGAAAACGGAACATACGATGCTACAATAAAAGAGCATATCCTGTGTTTTGGATGCTAGTATGCTGGTATGGTGGTCAGAAAAGTCATGTTCCATGTTTCCAAGTTGGTTACGCTGGCTAGTGCTGGTGTGGTGCCAGCATACGATTGTCCAAACTACAACACATGCTGTTTTTAGCAGGGAGAAGAGAGAATTGCTCACTGCTGACATAGGGGACAATATCATTCTCTGATAGCCTATGAGAAAATGTCACTTACTGCTGGGATATGGGAAAAATCACACACTGTAAGCTTAGGGAAGAAAGTTTCACTCACTTTTGGCATGGGGGAAGTCACAAACTGCTAATATAGGGGAGAAAGTCACTTACTGCTAGCATAGGGGAAAGAGTCACTTACTGCTAACTGAGTGTGCTTACATGTACTTAATAATCCAATCATAGCCAGATTTCTGCAGTTATCTGATTATTAAAGTATTCATGTAGACAGAGTACTACGATCTAGAAATCAGATTAAGAAACCCGATAAAGAGAGTTGGATTTTACCCCAGTAATCGGAGGACTTTAGCATGTATAGCAATTACCTTCAGCAATTACCCGATTACAATCAGTGTTGAATACAAGATGAACCTATATTTGCTCAACCTAATTGTAATTTGCTCTGGAAGATGATGCAAAAATGCAGAACATATAATTAATTATGAGGGACAGTGTGACTCAATGGTTAAGGCTCAGGTCTAGTAACTGAAAGGCTGTGAGATCAAGATCAACCCAAGTTCTGTTTAGCCTTTAAGCAAATGACTCCACCTTCATCTGCTCAGGTCAATTATAATTCAGGTCACAGCGTTTGCTAAAGGATATAAATGGATACCAGAATCTGCCAAATGTCTGATTACAGTGAATGGGCTACTACAGTTGTGAGTAAAAGTTTGCCAACTATTTGTAATTACATGGAGTTCTGCATCATTCTAATTAATCATAAAATAGGATCTAGAGTTCACTGAAGTCATTCCCCATTGGAAATTTTAGTACTCTTTCATAGCTCAGGAAACTTAATGGCGATTCTACTTTGTGTCTCATTTACATATCAACTTTTTCACAGATGTTTCTCCTAAAATGCCTTACGAGAAATAGAATGAGACAAACGGGGACATAAATTTATTTGATATTACAGTAGTCAAAATGGAGAGTATCTTTAGAAGTTCCCCTTAAGTATCTCTACCATGGTTTGACCAAAGTACCATAGTAAAACCATGGCAGAATCATAGTAGAAAACATAGTTACCATAACATGTCTTAGAAGTTCACAGGAGAATCATGGTAAACTATACAATAACCATAGTTACTATAAACTGCATAGTTAATAGTTAGTTCTATTCGTTCTAGATGAATTACTAAGGTATATTATGGTAACCATGTGTATATAGTGGTACCTCGATTCTCGTCGTTGATTCATTCCATAAGGCTTGTCGAGAACCGAAAATGACATCAAAAACATTAACACAATGCTTATTTCAAAATAAAGTGTTGAAAAATCTCATCCAATTTAGTGAGTAATGGATGAAAAAGTGAAAAGTAAAAGCAAAACACTTACTCTATTGGTGAACTCAGGGCGCTAGCATAGCTGCTATGCTAACTGCAGCCTGTGTTCTGTAGTTCATATAACTAACCTTTTTAGGACCCATGGAGACTTATTTGCAACTAAGAACACAATACTGTAGATGTAAAAATAAAGGAAAACATGATAAACATCTTCACTATAGCAAGAGTTATTGTTAACCTGAATCACTGAGTCGCTTTGTACTGAATCATGAATCATGAACTTAAACTTCGACTCATACAAGTTTAAGCAAGTTCTCCGAATACCAAGCAAACGAGAACTGAGACAAGTTTTTCATGTCAATGTAAATTTTTCATGAGTTGAGAGCCTAATTTGACAAGTTCCAAGGTCCGAGTGGCTAATAGTGGCCATCGTGAAGACATTAGCAAAGAGTGTAAAATGATTTGCCTATGTTAAGTGTGAAATGTGAACAAGTTCCAGTAATGGGTATTTACTCAAGTTCCTAATAACTTATTTGTTCATTTTTTTCACGTTAAACCCCGCATTTTCCTGGTCAAGATCACGCTGGCTCCGGCATTCCCTGACCTTTCTCAGGCACATCTAATAGTGTCTGCATGTGAGTCCTGACCCAGCTAAATGCCCAAGTCTGAGCCATGGTGGCTTAGTGTTTTAGAGCACTGGCTTAGTGCTTAGTGGCTTAGTGTTTTAGGGAAAACATTAAGTGTGGAGCTACAAAATAAAATACAGTGGTACCTTGGTTCTCGGCCACCTCGGAACTCGTGAAATTCGGTTCTCCACACATTTTGACTAGAAACTTAGACTCGGTTCTCATCGTTCGCTCGGCACTCGGCCAATTGCTTACACTTGTATGAGTCGAGCTATGTGACTCGTTTCAGCCAAAACTCAATTCACGATTCACTATTCACTACAAAGTGATTCAGTGATTCAGATTCACAATAGCCCTTGCTCAGTGACGAACTCTGCTGTGTTTAGCATATCCCCATTGTAAATCAGGGAGCACCTGTACAATACAACATTAATGCATATAATGCCTCATAGAGTGTAGATTTTCTGGGGGTCTGGAACGGATTCATTAAATTCACATTATTCCTTATAGAAAGTTTTGTTTTAGTATGACTGTACTGTTATACTCATTATTTGACAAATTACAGTTACAACTGTACATCATATTAAGTCAAAGAAACTGTTGATATGGGTTATGGATGTTTAAGTTCATTTTGAGGGCTCAGCACATAAACATGAGAAGACGTTACCAGATTTTACCTCAGTGTAATCTTTATTGAGTTCTTTTTGCCCAGACATTTTGCTCAGGATAGACCTGAGATGGAGGAGACTTGAGTCTCATTATTCTTTCTATTTACTCTCACTGTTGTCTAGGAGAAACTGCAGTGATATTAAGGAGATCTTTGACTTCCTTGTCCTTTGAGCCATTAAAAAGCAATATTTTTTCTGTAGCTGTTGTTCCGACTTGCACAACTGGGAATCGAAGGGGTTCACAAACTTTGTCTTGACAATATATTTGCAGCTCATAATATATGGCTTTGGCATCTGTCTTGGCCCAGTTAATTAAGATGTTAAGACTCACCCAGAACCATGGCAAAGTATCAAAGCTAAGTTACACAATATGTCACATGCCAGCCAACACCACCTTTGAGGAAAAAAAAACACAATTGTTGAAACACAGCCAGAACCACAAAGCACTTCCCTACACGTATAACATAACGCACAAACGAACAGCCCAGAGCAACCCTTCCAACCTGCCGACATGCAAGCAGACAAGAGGCAAATGAACAGCAACAAAACCGTCAGCTTCCTCAGTGGCATAGTTAATATTACATTTTCTGGGTTGCCAGGTCAAAATAAGGCTCCAGCTAAATGAAAAGAAGCTGCTTTTATACAGGTTGTCGATTTGTCTTACCATACAGAACATGGTGTATCATTTAGACCTTGTGAGTGAGAGAGAGAGAGAGAGAGAGAGAGAGAGAGAGAGAGAGAGAGAGATTTGTTGAGCGACAACACTGCACACCTCAGCAGTGTTTTCAAGTTCACTTGCACTAGACAAAGACACCATTCTAATGTCAAGTAGAAAAGAAGTGTGTGGGGGTGGGGGGAGGAAACAAGAACACTCTCCAAATAATTGGAGTCTGGAAATGGAATTTCATTAGAAGGTGTAACATACTTCCAAATATTTGTTGTTTCTGTTAGTATGGCAACCGAAGCTGAGCCAAACACCCTGGCAATAAGTAATATTCTCTCTCTCTCTCTCTCTCTCTCTCTCTCTCTCTCTCTCTCTCTCTCTCTCTCTCTCTCTCTCTCTCTCATACATGCTTCGCTGTGAATCAGTAATAGATTCACACTGTCAGTCAGACTGAGGTCAAGGCAACGATGGGCAGACAGGAGAGAACAAACATCCATCACTCAATTATTAACTTTATCCATCTGGGATTTATGCGTTCCAACAACTACATGTACATTACATGTGAAATTATATGCTATAGATTTTTTGCATAAGCAAGAAATGGGATCTAGTGTCATGGTACCATCAATAGCACAAGAACTGTCTGGATTGGGTTTCCATTCCCATAGATCACCATTTGCAACACCAAGTCATGTGACCGTTGGACCAATAGAAATCCATTCCATCTAGCTATCTAACAGATGAATATGAGTTTGGTAGATGGAGGGTAATTGTCCAAAACCACATTGCCAACTCAACGGTTTGGTAATGGTTATGTCCAGCTAGACTAGTGCTGCATCTGGAACTGTTCCCAATTCAATAGCACTATGTTACAAAATCTGGATCTTGTTGTAGTGTATTGTATTACAGTAGATCACTATTATAGGGAACACAAGCGGGCGGCACGGTGGTGCAGTGGTTAGCACTGTCGCCTTACAGCTCCGAGATCCCCGATTTGATCTCTGCCTGTGTGGAGTTTGCATGTTCTTCCTGTGTTTGCATGGGTTTTCTCCGGATACTCTGGTTTCCTCTCACATTCCAAAGATGTGTGTGTTAGGTTAATTGGTGTTTCCAAAGTGCCCCTTAGTGTGTGAGCGTGTGTGCCCTATGATGGATTGGCGCCCTGTCTGGGGTTGTTTCTGCCTTGCGCCCTGTGTTGCCGGCTAGGCACCGGCTCTCCTGCGACCCTGACTAGGATAAGCGGATAAGAAAATGAATAAATGAACAATTCATAATTGGAAATTTTGGAAACTGCCATTATACGACATTTCTCATGTGCGACAATCTGTAAACACACTGAACATGGTTTTACATCATGCTTGGCACATAATTTGTACACTACGTATTGTTGCACCTTGTAGGATTTCTAGAGTGCACTAGATAATCTGGACAATGTTTTTTGGCATCTACACAAACTGGCAGACTCTCAAGAATTCAATCTAGCTTTTCAATTTCACCTAGGTGAGTAGGAGTTATCCATTTGACCTTGGTTTCTCTCGGGGAGCTGCCAATGTTGCCTCTGGCTCATTTGGCATCATTGTTAGTAGCACTGTAGAAAAAAATGCAATAAATTAAACTTGAACAATGATCTTTAGCTGATAGTTTCACCTAAGCCCCTGAGTTCCAGTGAATGGAATTGGTGGCTTCCAACTTCCAAGTTCAAGCCTGTCCCCCATTTCATTGTGACAGTGCATGTATGAACAAAGCCAAAGTCAAATTTAAGAGTCAAATGTATTTATATGGCACTTTTTGCAACAGAGCATCGTGTCAAAGCAGCTTTATAAATATCAAATCTCACAGCCCCAACTGAGCAAGCCTACAGTAACATTGACAAGGGAAAAACTCCAGAAATGTGATGAGGAAGAAACTTTGGAAGGACTAAGATTCAAAATGAGATCCAACCGCCTTGGGAAGGCTAGATGTTATATGTAAGAAATAAACTAAGTTACCTATTTGTTTGTTTGACGCCGTTATCAGCATTAGTGGCCATTTCAGCGACACACACCCAAGGTTACATCAAGACTAGTCATATACACTGCCTGGCCAAAAAAAAGGTCTCACACACTATATGTCATTGAACCGCCTTTAGCTTTGATTATGGCACGTCTATACTTGCATTAATTTTTCCCCAAGGTCTTGTATTGATGATGGGAGATTTGGACCACTGCGCAAGGTCGTCTCCAGTAAATTCCAAAGATTCTCAGTGGGGTTCAGATCTGGAATCTGTGGTGGCCAATCCATCTGTGAAAATGATCTCATGCTCCCTGAACCACTCTTTCACAATTTGAGCCCGATGAATCCTGGCATTGTCATCTTGGAATATGCCCATGCTATCAGGGAAGAAAAAATCCATTGATGGAATAACCTGGTCATTCACTACATTCAGGTAATCATCTGACTTCATTCTTTGGGCACATAATGTTGCTGAACCTAGACCTGACCGACTGAAGCAACCCCAGATCATAGCATTGCCCCCACAGGCTTGTACGGTAGGCACTAGGCATGATGGGTGCATCACTTTAGCCGCCTCTCTTCTTACTCTGACGCGCCCATCACTCTGGAACAGGGTAAATCTGGACTCATCAGACCACATGACCTTCTTCCATTGCTCTAGAGTCCAATTTTTATGCACCCTAGCAAATTGAAGCTGTTTTGATGGTTAGCCTCACAGACGAGTGGTTTTCTTAAGGCTACACAGCTGTTAAGTCACAATCCCTTGAGTTCCCTTCAGATTGTGCATGTGGAAATGCTCTTACTTTCACTATTAAACATATCCCTGAGTTCTACTGTTGTTTTTCTAATATTTGATTTCACCAAACATTGTTGTGATCGCCTATCACAATCATTCAAGATTTTTTTCTGAAAACATTCCTTCCTCCATGATGATGTTTCCCCACTGTCCTTCCACTTTTTTGTTTGTTTGTTTGTTTGTCCTGTATACTTCCCGCCATCCATTGTTGCATTCAAATCAATGCGTCTTTTAAATTGTAATAATTGAAATGATATCACGTCAGCATTAACCAGGTAATGCTAAAACCTGAGAGGATCAATGCCAAATACAAACTAGATTACCCGAGACGTTTGATTGTATTAGCATGAAACAGATTCGGCCCGGGCTAAGTAACGGTCAGTCTCTGTGGTGTGTGCGTGTGTTAAAAAGGTCTCTGATCTTGTGATATCCCCAGTCCCTCGAGAACGGGAGAGAAGAGAGAGAACACAGAGAGAGAAAGCGAGTGTGAGAGAGCAGATATGAGGGCTGCTCCCAGCCCATGTGTATCAGATTGAACTTAACAGCTATGAAATGTGATCACAGATCAATACCATGCAGCGCTCATGAGAGAAGAGACTGAGAGCATCGATGTACTGAGAGAAGGGTGTGTTACTCGAACAGAGATGGATAAGAACAGGCATCACTAAGGTTAAGTAGAGTCATACTGCACATTACCACACAAGGTTATTGCCAGGCTACAGCCTGTAGATACAGTGGTGCTTGAATGTTTGTGAACCCTTTAGAATTTTCTATATTTCTGCATAATATGACCTAAAACATCATCAGATTTTTACACGTCATAAATGTAGATAAAGAGAACCCAGTTAAACAAATGAGACAAAAGTATTACACTTGGTCATTTATTTATTGAGAAAAATGATCCAATATTATATATTAGTGAGTGGCAAAAGTATGTGAACCTCTAGGATTAGCAGTTAATTTGAAGGTGAAATTAGTCAGCTGTTTTCAATCAATGTGATGACAATCAGGTGTGAGTGGGCACCCTGTTTTATTTAAAGAACTGGGATCTATCTCAAAGTCTGCTCTTCACAAGACATGTTTGTGGAAGTGTATCATGGCACAAACAAAGGATATTTCTGAGAACCTTAGAAAAGGAGTTGTTGATGCTCATCAGGCTGGAAAAGGTTACAAAACCATCTCTAAGGAGTTTGGACTCCACCAATCCACAGTCAGTCAGATTGTGTACAAATGGAGGAAATTTAAGACCATTGTTACCCTCCCCAGGAGTGGTTGACCAACAAAGATCACTCCAAGAGCAAGGTGTGTAATAGTTGGTGAGGTTACAAAGGACCCCAGGGTAACTTCTAAGCAACTGAAGGCCCCTCTCACATTGGCTAATGTTAATGTTCATGAGTCCACCATCAGAAAAACACTGAACAACAATGGAGTGCATGGCAGGGTTACAAGGAGAAAGCCACTGCTCTCCAAAAAGAACATTGCTGCTCGTCTGCAGTTTGCTAAAGATCACGTGGACAAGCCAGAAGAGCTATTGGAAGAATGTGGACAGATGAGAGCAAAAATATAACTTTTTTTTGTTCAAAATAAAAGCCTTGGAGAAAGAAATTTGTTATGGAGAAAGAAAAGTGTTATGTTTGGATAAAGGAAAACACTGCATTCCAGCATAAGAACCTTATCGCATCTGTGAAACATGATGGTGATAGCATCATGGTTTGGGCCTGTTTTGCTGCATCTGGGCCAGGACGACTTGCCATCATTGATGGAACAATGAATTCTGAATTATATAAATAAATTCTAAAAGAAAATGCCAGGATATCTGTCCATGAGCTGAATCTCAAGAGAAGGTGGGTCATGCAGCAAGAGAACGACCCTAAGCACACAAGCCGTTCTACCAAAGAATGGTTAAAGAAGAATAAAGTTAATGTTTTGGAATGACCAAGTCAAAGTCCTGACCTTAATCCAATGGAAATGTTGTGGAAGGACCTGAAGTGAGCGGTTAATGTGAGGAAACCCACCAACATCCCAGAGCTGAAGCAGTTACAAAGGTGCACCTAATGAATTGGATCTCAAATTAGCCTTGCCTTTATATGTCAAGTTAAAGTTAGTGACAGATAAAGGCTGTTATGTCATTAGATGGCTTCCATTCATACGTAAAGTTTAAGTGAATTTCCAAAAGATTATCAGAAATGCAAATAAACCACATTATTGTGAAATGAATTATGTGAAAATCATGAACATTACAGAAGATAATTCGTCAAATCAGCATTGCATTGTTCATTGTGGGCAATTTTGCTGAAAATCGATTCAGTTCAGCGATTCTATATGGAAGTATGTGCTAGTTTTTGAAAACAAAGACTGTGAAACATCATAGCTTTGATGATGACCAGCATTAAGGAGTATTTTAGTCTCGTGCATGATTCATGTTGTGTCTCACATCCCCAGTAGGTACCTTCTGGTTTTGGCTCTATTTTTCCTGGTCAGAGTTGTGGATGCTACAACCCCTGGCAAAAAGTATGGAATCACTCAAATTGGAGGTAGAAAATAAGGACACACCCAGTCAATTTCCTTTCTCTAAATGGACACCTGCCTCAGAGTAGATCTGCTCGTTAGTCTGCAGTGAAAAACACCTGCAGTCATGACACCTTGGAGGGCTGCTGGACGAAGTGGAGTGACAAGAACCATGGCTCCAACAAGAGAAATGTCTCTTGAAACAAAAGAGAGGATTGTGAAACTTCTTGAAGAAGGTAACTCTTCATGCATGGTTGCTAAAGATGTGGGCTGTTCACAGTCAGCTGTATCCAAGATATGGACCAAATACAAACAGCATGGAATGGTTGTTATGGCCAAGCGTACTGGTAAACCAAGAAAGAAATCAAAGCGTCAACACAAACAACTTAAGGCCATTTGTCTTGAAAACCGAAAAAGTACAACTACACAGATGAAGCATAAATGGGAGGAAGCTGGAGCCAATGTATGGTCCCGAACCATTAGAAATCGCCTAAAGGAAATGGGATTTCAATACTGGAAAGCTAAAAGAAAACCATCATTGACACCTAAACATAAAAGAACAAGACTGCAATGGTCTAAGGAGAGGCAATCATGGACTGTGGATGACTGGATGAAAGTTATCTTCAGTGATGAGTCAAGAATCTCCATTGGACAAGGTGATGATGCTGGAACTTTTGTTTGGTGCCATTCCAGTGAGATTTATGAAGAGGCCTGCCTGAAGAAAACAACCAAATTTCCACAGTCCTTGATGATATGGGGCTGCATGTCAGACAAAGGCACTGGGGAGATGACTGTGGTTAATTCTTCTATCGATGCACAAGTTTACATTGAGATTTTTGGACAGTTTTCTCATCCCTTCAGTTGAACAGATGTTTGGAGGTGATGAAATAATTTTCCAAGATGACAATGCATCGTGCCATAGGGCAAAAACAGTGAAGGCATTCCTTGGAGAAAGACACATTCAGTCGATGTCATGGCCTGCAAATAGTCCAGATCTCAACCCAATTGAAAACCTGTGGTGGAAATTGAAAAACATGGTCCACAAGAAGGCTCCGACCTGCAAAGCTGATCTGGCAACTGCTATCAAAGAGAGTTGGCACCAAGTTGATGCAGAATACTGTTTGTCACTCATCAAGTCCATGCCTCAGAGACTGAAAGCCGTTATAAAAGCCAAAGGTGGTGCAACTAAATACTAGTGATGTATTTTGAATGGTCTTTTGTTTATCTGTTTTTCATGATTCCATATTTTTTTCCCTGTGCTTGGTCAATAAAAGTAACATTCACTGACTTCCACAATGTTTTCTCTTCATTTCTTTGAGTGTTCCTGAAAGCCAACTAGTTGCACTTTGGAATGACCTTATTATTGTATCATGTTTTTGATCTGAGTTTGTTTTACATAATGAAATGTCTGAATGAGTGCTCATCCAAGACTGGTGATTCCATACTTTTTGCCAGGGGTTGTACATTCCTCGGAGAACACAGGGTACAGCCACAAGGTGGGAATCGAGTCCAATACATGGCTGACTCAAGGTCACTTTTGCAGAGAAAAAGTATGATCTCCCACCAGCCTCTTTTCCCTCAGACACAGCCAATCCTGTAAGCATGTGATGCCAGACCTGTCCAGAATATTCTGATCCCTGCTGCGATGGGCTAGTACATTAGACTGCCCTGTTATCCAAGTGCTCCCTAATTGAAATGAAATATTAAATACTATTTGTTATTCAGCAAAAGAAATAACTCAATCATGGTGCTGCAGAAGGAGGAGGCTTTAATTCTTGTATAGTAGATATACTAGAAAAATGGAACTCCCTGCTTTACTTAGCAATAATTGAGGGTCAGGGGTAATGATCACTTTCGATCCATGGACAGTATAACTCATATTAAGAGGTACTCAGTCAATTTACCCATCGCTGATCTCAGATGTCTTAGCAAACACTGTGTATAATACCATTTGGCCCAATTACAGCATTAATAATTCATTAATAATTGACCAGATCGAACTCGACAGAAAGCTGTGCACATTAGACAGACTGAAATATTTAGTGTCAGGGTATTAGGGCACTTGTCTTTGTCAAGTCATTACATCTATGAAATTATAATATAAAGCATAAACACTGCAATAATGAGATCTGTTTACAGTGTCATCTGTTTACAGAAAAACTTGTCTTAAGTCATGGAAGGTCAGAAATGTGTTCTGTTTTCAGTTTGGGGCAGCAATAGTCAGTGATTATAAGGTATAATTGACCATTTGGTTTATTTGATTCAAAGACTAAAAATGAGACCCAACCTCCTCAGGCAGTCTAGATGATATAGGTAAAAACTCATCTAAATTACCTAAATAATACATGTAGTTTAAATATGTGAGGCTAAATAGATAGAGAAATAGAGAAAGTACCTTAAAATAATGCTAAAATATAGACTATTAAAAGTTTAAAAGAATTAAGATACACTACATAGACAAAAGTCTGTGGACAGTCCATCTAATTATTGAGCTCTACTATTTCAGCAACACTCTCTCGTAACACATGAGAGATATGACGTATTCTAAACATATTTAGAAACTCCGTAGACAATTGCAGAAGAATGGTTTATACTGGATACTCCAGTGACTCTCAATATGACACATTTATAGATTTCTCATCAACTTTCTGCCCTACTGCCTTAAATAAAGTCCATAGGGAAACTGTTTGCCAGTTTTGTTTGAGAACCTGCACAGAACCTTGACCTCAACTTCACCAGATACATTGAAACTGCAATGGAATTCCAAAAGTGAGCCACTGCTTATTGTCTAACACCAGAAGCCAACTTCACTGTCATGTTCCCAAATCTAGTGGGAAGCCTTTTTAGAAGAACAAAGGCTGTAGCATCAAAGGCCCATATTAATATCAATGTTTTTTGAGTGTCCTCAAACTTTAGTCTTCATGTTATAAAAAGCAGTAGCTAAAATGTGCAAGTACAGCTTTATTCATCCAGTTCAGGGTGGTGAGAACCTAGCCAGCAGCACAGAGTGCAAGGTGGGAACCAGCCCTGAACTGGGTGCCAATATATTGCAACACACACACACACACACGCCGCTGGGGCAATGAAGGAAATGGCTCTGTAAAAAGCATTTCAAGGTCCTGGAGTGGCCTAGCCAATCTCCAGACCTCAACCCCATAGAAAATTTGTGGAGGGAGTTGAAAGTCCGTGTTGCCCAGCGACAGCCCCAAAACATCACTAGAGGAGATCTGCATGGAGGAATGGGCCAAAATACCAGCTACAGTGTGTGCAAACCTGGTGAACGTTATGTTACAAAGTATTGAGTTGAACTTTTGTTGCTGACCAAATACTTATTTTCCACTATAATTTACAATTCAATTCTTTAATAATCGTGCTGAAAATTGTTAAAATCACAGAAAGCATATAGTTTAAACATAATATTTTAACATAAAAATACCTTGTCTCACCAATGGTATGATCCAAGCAATGGCTTTGTGGCTCACATGCTCAGCATTAATGGACTCATTTGTTGGTGTTTTTCCATTCACAGTATTTCCCTTATACCCAAAAGAAGTCATATGTTCTTCCTTCACAAGCATGGGAATGACAGTCCAAAATCATATTAAAATGTACAGTTTTTGGGGGTGCTGGTCTCACTGGGTGCTCAGCACCCCTAAAGCACTGATCCTAGAATCGCCCTTGGTATAGCTTATGACCTGCTGTGTGTCTTTAGCAGCAGCAAGATACGTAACATGTCTTAACAGTGTGGATTGTGTCATGTAAGACTGTTTTGGTGTTTTCTTGTTCTGGCACTGAATGACTATTTGTCATTCACAGTCTAGGAGACGTGAAATCTGGTCATGGATCATCAGGTCAAATGAAGTGCGTGCTATTCACAATCTCAAATTCAATAGCAGTTTGTAATCAGTCCTGGACTGCACAAAGATTGCACAAGGACGTTACACTATTCACTTTCTCACCCTTTTGGAGACAAACTTATTGTGTCGTTTCTACAATGCACTCCGAGACCCCTGTCTTTCTGCCAGGAGCGTACACGTTTTTTTCGTTTTCTTGATTTAAATGTTTACAAAAGAGGAAGAAAGTGATGTAGTATGTGTTACTGGAGCTGAGAGCTCAGTATGTGTGCGCGCGTGTGTGTGTGTGTGTGTGTGTGTTGCACTGAGGGTGACTGCCACCGTACAGTGGAGAAATGGGCTGGAACAGCTTTAGCGCAGAGAACCACATTGTTGGGCACCTGTGCAAACAGCACAGTCCATCTGAGCAGAGGCACATGATGCAGCGTAATAGCTATCGATCATTCCCTTGAAACACACACACACACACACACACCTGTACACCAGCACTCACATACACACATGTTGCTGTAAAAAGGCTTTGACATGGCCTTCCAGCTAAAAGAAATCAAACAGACCCGTTGAATTTTGTCCCGTTTGGAGGGGGTAACCCATTTGTCATATGTCATATTTAGGTCCAAATAAGTGTCTGGTTCCCGGCTGGACTTTTCCAGGCCAGAGAGAGAGAGCGAGAGAGCGAGAGCGAGAGCGAGAGAGAGAGAGAGAGAGAGAGTGTTCACCTGCGAGCAGACAGGTTGGAGTGGTGGTTAATCGGGGGCCTTGGCAGTTTCACAAAGCACCACAGTGTGGCCAGAAGAACCTGTTTCAGTGTGTATACACAATCCCCTAAATAGACCTGTTCAACTTTAACGTGCTGCCAACACTAGGGTGTGGGTGATTTTGCTTAAATGTTAACAGACACATTCAAGTTCGTAGACTAAATTAGCTGGAAAGAGAACAGACATAAGAACACATACATCTGTAGAGTCAGGCCATAAATAATCCATTCCCAACTGTAGGCATGCTGCTTATCCTCTGTTACACCTTAAGCAATATGGTACTGCACCACATCATATGTTATCTTATACATACTACATTTTATAGATACGTCTGTTCGGCCAAAAGGAGGTCAGTTTACAGAACAAGCAGAAGTATTACATGACATAATCCAACTTGTTTCTGTCGTCGCATGAAGGTATATGGACTGTGGTGGCCTAGCGGTTAGGGTACGGGACTATGGAAGGTCTAGGATTCAAATCCCACCACTGCTAAGCTGCCACTGTTGGGTCTCTGAGCAAGACTCTTAACAAACAGTTGCTTGGATTGTAAGATTGTATCAGTTGTAAGTCGCTCTGGATAAGGGCATCTGCTAAATGACATAAATGGAATGGTATATGTAAAAAAATCATATGGGTCGAATCACATGCAAAAGAGTTAACACAAACACTGCACTGAATAAACTTAGAAATAACACATTTAAAATTGCAATAAACCATTAACACATTGACTGGCATACGGTCCATGCACCCTGGAAAGCAGGGGATCAAATGTGTTAGAAAAAATCAAGACAGTTGCTTTTTGAGACCATACAATAAGTTGCTAGTGAATCATCTGGAAAGGTTCCTCAAATTTTCCACATTTTTAAAAGAAGTTATATATTTAAATTTGCCACCAAAAGACATACATTAGCATTTATGTCATTTAACAGCCACCCTTATCCAATGCAACTCACCACTGATACAAAATTAGTATCCAAGCAATTGGTTAAGGTACTTTACTCAAGGACCCAACAGTAGCAGCTTTTGTTTAGCAGAGGTGGGATTTGAACCATGGACCTTCTGGTCCATTGTCCAATAAAGTATACAGGTGAAGTGTATATAAGGTATATAAGTGAACTACAAAGTGCACTTATATAGTGAGTGGAACTGACAAAATGGGCAATGACTGTAGAAACAAGGAAGTGGTATATTTTTTACTAGATTGGGCTGTTCATTACCATGATCATGAACCATTATTCTGACCTTGTCTCTTGCACTTTAAGGATTCCTTCCTAAAAATGTAACTTTTCTTGTAAATAGTTTAACTACAGACTTTCTGCTAGTACAGTAGCATAATATAGACCAGGTGCTAAATGTTGGTTGATAAGGTCTGACTCACAGTCTGTATTCCGATATTTCCCAAAGGTTTTGGATGGGGTTGAGGTCAAGGTTTTGTTCAGGCAGGTCAAGTTTTTCCACATCTATGGCAAACGTGGAAAATCATTTTTATGGGCCTCACTTTGTGTACATATACATGGTCATGCCTTAAAAGGAAACTGTCCCAGTCTCTAGAATATCTCTGTATACTGTAGCATTAATATTCCCTGCCATATCCATCCCAATGCAGCTTTTCCACCAAACTTGACAATTTACTCCATCCAGGATGGCTGCATTTTCTTGGCATCAATATCAGCCTCATCTATCAGACTGCCACATGGTGGAGAATAATCATCTTCACTCCAGAGAATGTGTTTCCAATGCGCATTGTGAATTTCTGTCTTGTTGCTGCACTATGGAACGCCAAGAAAAACTGTAATGCTGTGTTCATGATGTTAGCTTCCAGGGGCAGCAACTCAGTAATGAGTGTTGCAACCAAGGATGTATGATTGTTATGTATTATGCTCTGCAGCAGTCCCATTCTGTGAGCTTGTGAGGCTTACCATTTCACTCCTAAGTTCTTATTGCTCCTAGATTGTACAACTAGGGTCGCTTTATCAGGACACTAGAAGTTTGGCATCATATGATATGCCATATCCATTATGCCATAACCAGGATGATCCATTAAAGTCCAAGTGAATGAATAATGGATGACTGTATGCTTGACATTATTCACCTGTGCCAGCTTCAACCTCAAATCAGAAAAAAGTTGGGACAGTAAAATGCAAATTAAAAAGAATAATAATAATAAGTTGTTCTTGCATTACTTGGATTTTATTTCATTGCAGGCAGCTTGACCCCAAAAGCTTTCATGTTATGTCTGGTCAACTTCATTTCAGTTGTAAATAAACATCCATTCCTGCTTTCCAGGCCTAGACAAAACAATAAACATCTTTGGTTCATACAGTCAACAATTAAATATAAGACAATAAATGTAAGACACACTGCATTTTCCATACTGTCCCAACTTTTTCTGATTTGGGGCTGCAATTAGAAAGGGTGTCCATATCATATTGGCCATGTAGTGTGCGTATGCCTTGGCGTGCATGATAAAACGAATTCCATTGAACTCCGACACATTATGCTTGAGTTTCCACAGCGATGCCATAAAATCCTTCTCATCGTGAGTTACGGCATAAGCACAATCAATGCGTTTGAATTTGCCAGCCTACATCAGTAGAGCGATTAATCAGCATGCTTTAATGGCAATTAATTAGCAGTGCTAATAAGCTCAGGTTGGCACCCTGCCTCACTCTCTGCAACGGAAGCTTCTGGGAATCACTGTCTGCTCTTTTTTTAGCAGCTATTTTAATTAAAGGAGCCCAGAGAGATAACTCTTAACATGTCATCAAACAGGGAGATGCATTCCTCTCTGGTAAGGTGAAGGGCGCGTCATGATGGATGAACAGCTGAAGCTGAGGCAGACAATATCGATAATGTAATCCCACTGCCTGCAGCCATAAAAAGACATAAAAGCAGCGGGCTTGCATCTGTGCGGCCTGTAAAAGTGCATGTACACCGATGGCTGAATGATTTGACATGATATTTCAACCCTTTATTGCCACGTCGTCAATCAGGAGGTAAAAGGCCGAGCTGACGTTTAGTTCCAGCCTCTCATATTTTGCGGTGACACCGAAAATTAAAAGTACATAAGCTACAGAGGGAAGAGTCTTAATAATCCCAGGTGGAGTAAAATTATGACAGTGTCTAAATCAGTTCAAATATGCCAGCTCATATTTTCAGGCGATTTAGGGTAGGTCTATAAACTAGAGCAAGAAATGTACTCATATACTGTGTTTATCTTCTTTTAGTACTTTAGAAAATTAAATGTCATTCATCAGGGATTGGGATTCAGATCAGGTTAAGTGCTCCTCACGGTTTTATAGAAGCAAACTCCTAAAGGTTATGCTGACATTGAGATTTTCTTCTCGGTTAAAGCCATGAATGCTTCAACATAATTGGACTCTCAGACTTTCTACACAAACACTATAATAGCAGCAGAATAGAGAGTAGAGAGTTCAGAGTTAGCTCTTCACAGCTAAATGGCAAAACAAGGCTGGCACCCACAATATGCCTATAGAATAGGTCATGGCCATGAGTTCAGGGTCATGGTGTGTTTTAAGCAGTCCAAGCTGGCAGGTGACACCTTTGGTGACGAGCAGCTTTTGGTATAGGTCACAGAAGCACAATGGAAGCACTATGGAGGCTCTGGCGAGGCATTATGGTAGCGCTAATTTCAACTGGAAATTATGCCCTATTCAGCTCTGTTCAAGCACTCGAGGGACTGTCTAACTCACTCACTCTCTTTAGTATTTAATTAAAATGGTGGAGCTGTGCTTACACACACGTTTGCGTGAAGTATACCCTTCAAAATACTGTATAATCAGAAGGGGCATGCAAACACTAGACAGTCATTCTAATGAGCAGTGTAAATGCAGAGTAGTGTTTTGAATTGAATGATGTTTTTTATTTTACTTTATTCATTAAATACATATTTATATAATATTTTACATACACCTGTTTGGTACCCCTTCTCTAGAATGGCTAGGACCTGACTGCACGCCACTGATCAACTTAATAGACTCAAATTAAATTCTGTGCAAGTTCCAGCAGCCACAATTATGATGACTACCTATAGTTTCATTTTCATCAGCTTTTGTTGATGTTTGGAAAGTCCTGATGATGTTTTTCTACAGCCTGATTTTTTTAACTCATCTGCATCAATTTGTGACAGAAATTTGTGACAGGAGCAAGGTTACTAATCAAAAACACTCATGGTGGGACAATTTAGAGTGACCAATTAACCTATCGCAAGTCTTTTGAGGAAACAGGAGTGTCTGGAGAAAACACAGGGGAGAACATGCACACTCCACACAGGCAGAGTCTGGGTTTGGGATCAAACAGGATATCTCTGAAGCTGTGAATGGAATGTACTAACTGCTTGTGCCACCGTGCCACCACTAGAGTGACCAGCTGACCTAATGTATGTGTTTGGAAAGTGGAAGGAAACTGGAGTAGCCAGAGAAAACCCACGTGGACATGGGGAGAACATGTAAACTCCACACAGGCGTAGTCTAAGGATTGGATTGAGTTGGGAATCTCTAGAGCTGTACAGCGATTGTGCTGTCACTTGTATGTTTTTCTGCAACATTTTATCGAGTAGTTTTTGTCCATTTGTAGTGCTCCAGAAACCCTGCTGAAGTAACTGATCTCAATTTTTATAAACCTCTAACAAGCACCTTAGATGGAACAGTTAATCTAACGGTTGAATTGCTAGGAGTTAAAATGATGGTACTACACTTTTATTTCTGCTGCCTTTTAATAGCGATATGGCACAGTACAGTGTGGAATTAGCAATCATGGCCAAGTGAAGCTCCACACTGAAAACAGCTGTCTTCTAATGAAGCATGTCACTAGAGATTTGTAGAGTACAGGGAAATGCCAAGACATCATCAGGGCAGAGCACAGTCCAATTTCTTCATTACAGAATCTACACCATATTGACAAGAATATGTGGACACATCCCAGCTAACAAAAACACGTCCCTTGAATCAACACTGTGAATGTTCCTAGGACTTTTTTGTACGGTTTCCAAAATGTTACAGCGGATGTTCTTACATTTGTAAGGACCACCAGTAAACATCCAGAGAACTCTTGAGAGGACGTTTATGGAATGTCCTTCAAACGTCTCTTATCTTTTAAATTGTTTATAGGTCAGCTGTTTATATTATGTCAGTACTTTAGCAATTTAAATGCTATTCATTTAGTAGATGGTAGCATAAATGAGGCATAAAATGAGCACGTACTGTAAATGATGATAGGCTGTAAACAAGGTTTATTTCTTGAACTCTAACTGTGATCTGTGATGAGTGCGTTTTCATTGCGGTTTCAAGCCTCCTCTCCACACATTCCTTGGGGTAAATGAACATACAAGAACAAAAAAGCATATTTGTTAACATACAGTTTTGTGATCTCTGGTGATTGAACACATAGATCTATTTTCAATTTGTAGTTTAATTATATAACGATAAGTTATGTTATATAAGAGAACCAACCCTAGCATTTACATATGTTATCAAGCTGACACTTCACAATGGGCAGTAAATTAAAACAAATATATATTGTTGGATAGGAGTGAGAGCAGGTCTGTCACATTCATACTTGGCAAACTCAAGAAGCCAATTCTTTCTAGACCTAGCTTTCTGCACAGGAGCATTGTCACTCCAAGGAACACATTTCCATTGTACCAGAGTCCAATGATGATTGGACCAGCGTTTGGACTGTACATGTGATCTTTGGCTCGTGTGTACCTGCTCGACTGTTGAAACCCAACAATGAATATGATGAGAAATAATTCTTGTGCATATTCCAAGTGCAGTTTGGAACTCCGTGTATGTTACAAGTGAGAACATATTTTTTATGTTCTTTATCAGCCTGTGGTCCCTTTCTGTGAGCTTGAGTGGCCAAATCCTCCTCAAGGGTCACATGCTGTTCCACCTAGAAAGTTCCACAATAAGAGCACTTACAGTTACATTTGACCCATTCATTTTTATGAAGGTGACATCCTATGACACTACAATGTCACTAAGCTTTCCCAATGCTGGTGCCAGAGTTGTGTGGCTCTATACTTCGTTTTATGCACCTGTCACCACTTGGAGGACAGGGTATCTCCATACATTTGGTCATGAACTTACATTGATTTTAAATCTACTAATGAATGAATGAGTGCAGTGAATGAGTTAGATCAATACACACTGCATGCAAAACACTCCACAAGCATCCACTGTTTTGTTCATTACGATCTTCCTGCTATTATGTCTGAGGTAGTGATAATGGCCATGAAGGAAAAAATACACATATTGTCCACGAGGACGCAGCTGGCTGAGCAAACAGCTCACAGAGGGACATGATTTTTTTCCCGTTCTTCTTCCTCAACAGCTGAAACAACAGCAGTTCTTGGAGTTGAAGACCTCTATGGTATTGGTGATCTTGTTGATACCGGGCCAAGGGAAAGGACACTAAGCAGAGGAACAGAAAGTAAAGCTTTCCCTCTCACACACTGCTGGTACAAAGACAAGTGGCTCATTTAATGACCTAAATTCAAAGAAAGATTTAAATTTGGAAATGCTTCGACAGTCAAACATGATGCCAATGACATGGACATGTATGATCATGTTTGATACGCATCTGAATGAGCAAGAATTCCAACTTTGTGCAGAATGCATGATTGGCTTTAGAGGTGTGTGTACGTATATATGTAATAGTGCGAGTGTACGTGTTGGAGGAGGCTTCACTATTCCATGTGTTGACAGTGGGAAAGCTCAGGAAGTTGACCCCTCTCACGTGTGCACTCAGCTCTTCTGGAAAGAACACAGTAACACAATGGAGCTCCACTAAAAACTTGTTTTCAAGGCAACAGATTTCCTGCCTGTACTTGTAGTAAGGACAGAAGTACAGGGACTGTGTGTGTGTGTGTGTGTGTGTGTGTGTGTGTGTGTGTGTGTGTGATCACTCTCTTTACTTCAAGAGACCATGTGCAGCACCAACACAATAGCACAGGTCACACCCCCGTTTATGTTGGCTTAGAGGACCTGCTGAGGGATTGGTGGGAAAATGAACGACAGAAGAAAAAAAGATAATATGGCACACTCTGAGAATCAGTTCAGCACACATGGTGTTCCCATTTTGTAAATACTCATTAGCCTATCAGTAAAAGCACTAAAAGGGAAATTGTGGTGCTAAGCTAGAGATGCGGTACCATAAAATCGCAGGAAACCTCTTTGCCATTCAGTCACACATGCCTGGACTCTGCAGAAATAACAAAATGTCTTAAATGGCTTCCCAAGCCGTTCCCGCCTCATCTGCACATATAAACAAGCCGAACTGATAGTATATTACCACCTTATTTTGGTTACAGGGTTCGACAGGCATCTCCTGCAGCTGCCAACTCAGCGGTAGGCACTTGGACCTTCAGACTGCAGGTCTGTGCAAGTATTTTCTCAGCCCGAATAAGTATAACAAATACCTTCTCCAAAACATATCCATCCCTGGCTTTTCAATCTCTGCCCACCATATGTCTGACCTCAAGGCTGTAAATTACACTTTTTTAAATAAGGCTCCCTGAGCCACACACCAACCTCAGGCATTCAGAGATGGACTGCAAACTTCAAAAAAGCACCGAACTGACGTGGATGAATCCATTGTGTTTGAGTTGTAACACCAAGCTTTCAGTAAAAGTAGTGGCTATGTCTAATGCTAGCACTCTTATTTTGCAATTGAGAAAACAACACCGTTTTAAATCCTAGTACTTCATTACAAATCATTACAAAACCTAAATGTGACCACTAGTTTTTCATGCAATGCAACTTTTACATAATACTAAAGTGAATTCAGAGCAAAGAGGAAGGCAATACTTGGAAATACTGTACTGTGTGTATTTGCACATTGCTACATCAACTGCTATTAGCTTAACAACAACTAACAGCTTGTAGGTATTGTGTATGAAATGTCAGTGCGTCCCTCAAGCCGATTTAAGAGGGTATGAAAGTGAATGAATTAATGAATGAATACAGTAGAAAAGTCAGACAGAAACAGCAAAGTATAGATAGTAAACTGAAAACTGAAAATAGTCCTTCAGCCAAAAATTTCCAGCCACAAGCATCCTTTGAGCACTGATGAAGGATTAGATGATGACTTACACAAACTGTGCAACAACAGATGAGCTACTGTCTCTGACTTTACATCTACAAAAAAGTGGACAGTGAGTGAACACATTGATTAAAAACTCCAGCAGCACTGCTGTGTCTGATACATTCATACCAGCTTAACCCACACTAACACACCACCACCACATCAGTGTCACTGCAGTGCTGAGAATGATCCACCACCCAAATAGCTCTTTGGAGGTTCTGACCATTAGAGAACAGAGTAAAGGAGACTAACAAAGTATGAAGAGAAACAGATAGACTACAGTCTGTAACTGTAGAACTACAAATTCCAGTGACCACTAAAACTTAAGCAAAGAATAAGCAGAATATAAATGGAAAAAATAAAGAATACCTAAGATTTTGTACAGTATTGTACAAGCACAAACTCATATTGATATTTACAACTGGGTGGCACATAGTCATCGTGATTAGGCCTATGGCCTGTATGGCATTTGCATGTTCTCCCCATGTCTGCAGGGGTTTCTTCAGGTTTCCCAGTTTCCTCCCATATTTTCAAGACATGCATTAAGTCAATTTGCATCTCTTGTACCCTGTGCTGACGGTTATGCCCCGGTCCCACCGTGACCAGAATTGGATTAAGTATGTATGGAAAGTGAGTGAGTGAGTGAGTGAGTGAAGAAGTGGTATTTGCAACTGCTTGACATTATGTACATTACCAAAGGTGCCAAGAACCCACACAACTTCTGGATTCTTGTGCCAGGAACCATTTCTTGATTACTGTGGTGCCAGGAACCGAATGAAACTCCATAACTGACAGACCTCACCGTGCCAAATGCTGAATATGAACCAGTATAGATCAGAAATGCGACCTGGTACTCTACCAACTAAGGTAGCCTGGTTTGTATTCTGCCTCTGGATTGCATGGCTGACTTGAGTTTCGTCTTGGCGAGGAGTCTCAGCACTCTTGGGTTCTGTACCAGCTTTCAGGGTGTTGGCCTGGCGATGAGTCTCACCGCTGGGTACCATTCCAGTTCTGTCTGTCTGTGTACGTGTTCTGCCTCACGAGTGGCTTTTGTCTATCCAAATTTGAGAATTCCTTGAGTCAAGGAGACAGGGTCTGTGGAAGCACAAGCAAACCAGGCCCCTGTGACATCTGTGAAAATGCTCAGTAAAGAATACCTTGATTTAAAAATGAGTCAAAATGATTAAATGATTAAAAGTATTTACTTTTACATGCTCAAAGGTGGGCAGCACAGTGACTTGGTGGGTAGCACCATCGCCTCACAGTAAGGTCTTGGGTTTGATCTCAAGGTGGAGCGGTCTGGGACCTTTTTGTGTGGAGTATGCATATATATATATATATATATATATATATATATATATATATAAAACTGGCTTTGAAGTAACCTTGTGTACTGATGAACCCTTTTGTATGTCACTACAATGGCCACTTATAGCGACTTTAAATAAAAGCCAAACAAACAAGCAAATATACGAACTGGTACACCTATGACCAATACGTACCTAATAGCGTGTAATCCCTCCACAAATTCTGACGAGAATTATCTGTGGACTGCGATTTTTGCCACTACTGGTAGACCCGTATGAGCAAATGCTACAATACACCTACAAATTCAGCTACTTCTTTCACACTATGGCCTTTGGAATGCCCAAACGCAATCACTGCTTTTGGCTAATCATTAACATCTGTTTTGTGTCTCATTATACACACATCAAACAACACCTTCACTACACTGTACCACCTCTTCTCAATCTATGAATCCCGTTTCACACCCCCCAGGTATTTATAGCCCTATCATCTTCGAGCAACGCCATCTGCAGGAGCCTGAAGTTACTACCACCTTAAAAATACAAGGTGACTCATTTTTTCCGGGAAATATATGTTACATTGAGTAATAATAAGGAAAAAATATTTTTACACCCATCTTCAGGAAGTGTACTGGTACCCCACCATACCCAGGCCACACCAGAGGGCAGTAACTCTCTCCCTCATTCGGTTGGCTGGGCACAAGGTGATAAATGTACGAATTAAACTAATTTATCTAGTCAAATATGTTTGTAGTAATAGTTCAGAAGACAGAAACTAAGTAAATATTATCAGACAAATAGAACATTGAATAAAATAACGTTAAAGTGGCTCTGTGTATCGAACTAAATAATGCCGATATGCATATTTTTAACGTTATTTTATTCAATGTTCTATTTGTCTGATAATATTTACTTAGTTTCTGTCTTCTGAACTATTACTACAAACATATTTGACTAGATAAATTAGTTTAATTCGTACATTTATCATCTAAGCCACCCAAGGAGGATGGGTCTCTTTTTGAATCTTGGTCCTTCCAAGGTTTCTTCCTATACAAATAAATCTGACTTGACTTGACTTTGAACTTGACTTGGGTAAAAGATCGTAAAAATAAATTAATATTAGTACAAACGCAATACACTGAGTACCCTTTACATCCTAACTATGTGTCTCAAAGGTATGAGTTGTGACACTGCCAATAAGCTGACAGAATAAAAGACTGAACCAATCAAGGAGAGAAAAAAGAGACATAAAGACAGGAGCATTGCACAAGAGCTCTGAAATGATATTAGCATGTGTCTGTGATCAAGATTCACCTTTTACACAGTGCGTCTGCTCTTAATAGGATGCTCTAGATATAAAAGTGATGACCTTATCTCAACACTAAAAGCACAGCTTATTGAATTTCAGAAAACTCTCCATTATTCTAGCAGTCATACCCCCTCAGGGCTACCTGCTTGCTGTCTCTATGTCCAGCTGTAGCGCCAGTGTCCTGATTTACTTCTAGGCAAGTCTGGAAATGGCTGTTAGGATAGCCGCCACACTGGACAATGGACTTACAGATGACAGAACTACTCAGGGACCTCTGACCTCTCCTCCATTAGAATCCAAGTGATTTCTTATAACAGGCTGAAGGGCAATGAACTAAAGTGCACTAATTATAGACACAATGACACAGGCCTGGGAGAATACTGGGCTTTTATAAGGATTTTAGGCAGACCAAAGGACACACATATGACATGCGCTCATGCTATAGAAGGAGAAAATTGAATATTTCCGCTCAACTCTCTCTAATATCTCTAATATATAAACTTGTAGAAGTACATCAACCTTGCTAAACAAAGAGAGGTTTTAAAAATTAATTGATTGGTATGAACATTAATCTGGCACTCTGAGCTAATTATAGTTTATGTAGAATATAAATAAATACAGAATGAAGAGACTGGATGACTAAATTTAGTTCTATCTGACAGCCTTTCAACAAAAACACTCCTACATCCTTTCAAACTGCATGAGCATGCATGAGCACGAATCCGTTCCTGTGTGTTCTCTTTTCATGGCTTCAGCAGGTAGCCAAAGGCAATTATTCAAGCAGCGTCCCTGACGAGAGTCAACGGACCATTTTTACACAAGACCACCAGCGAGATGAACTTCAATACTGAAGTTACTGGCAGGCAACATGTCAGTGAAAACACACAACACGCCTAACGGGTACCTGATATTAGTGCTTCAGCCCCATTAAAGCTTAGGGTACATACACAAATGTATGAATAATGACATTCTCCATGGGTGTGAGGAGAGTTAATGAGGAGTGGGTAAAGTCTGTGGTTTTGTTTTGAAGAAGGCTGCTACAGAAAACACTGAGCGATATAACTTGACAGTGAGTGCGTTTAGATGCACTTAAGGCAGCCAATAATCTCACAGAAATATGTTGTATCAACATCACAATTTAATATTAAATAATCAAATTCTTCGTTTTCTCGAGTATATAATGAGTTTCGGAGTCTTCACGAAGTGTTTGATAGCCGTTGTGCTTCCTTTAAGTCCGTGTTACGTTTCGTTCCGGGGTTACCAGATCCGTCAGGAAAACCCTTCACAGTCAAAGTGAAAAAAGAGGCCAAATCTTTGTACCTGGCAACCATTCTGACTACTGCCCAGGAAAAAATGTACTGTGAATTGCTTGACAGTTTTAATGTGAACTTTCATAGTTTGACCATGAAGTTCACAGTTTTACTCTGAATTTTGGTGGTAATTTGGACACTTCATGGGTTCTGCTGTGGAATTACATAGTACAACTGTAAACGTAGTTGACTATGAACTGTCCATGAATTATTTCACAGTTGTACTATGAATTTTGGTGGTAATTTGGCCACTTCATGATTCTACTGTCAAATGTCACGGTACATTTTTCCTGGGAGGGTAAAGTCAAGCTATGTCAGATTTCTTAATTTGATTTCTAGATCGGAGTATGCTGTATACTTGACCACTTGAATAATCAGATAACTACAGAAATCTGACTATGATCAGATGGGAATACGATAATAATGGGGATACGATGGGAATCTGATAATAAACATAAATTCACATTCAGCAGAAACTGTACTCTGAATTTTGAATTCTCCCGGGCAAGTGATAGGTAGTATATGCAGTACTCTCCAGCACAGTCGTGAGAAAGTCGGCAGTGCATGACGTAGGGAGTCATGTGGTGGGAGTGATGAGCGCTGGAAATGTAGTGAGGAAAAGCCGTGGTCGCTCAATAATCTTTTTTTTGTTTTTCACTTTCAATACATCATCCAATAAATTACATGAGCTATTCATTACTTGCCCAACTGTAATTTAATGCACAAGCCTGGCCTGAGGGACCTGAGGTAGCCTAGTGGGTAAGGTGCTGGACTATGGACCAAAAGGTCCAGGGTTCAAATCCTACCTCCGCCAAGCTGCCACTGTTGGGTCCTTGAGCAAGACCCTTAACCCACAGTTGCTTGGATTGTAAGACTGTAACAATTGTAAGTCGCTCTGGATAAGGGCGTCTGATAAATGCTGTAAATGTAAATGTAATTGGGCAAGTATTGTTTTGTCTTAAAAATGTTATAAAAGTGTACCACTACAGTACACACTACGATACTCTCCATCACTCTGCAGTGCATGACGTAGGGAGTCACATGGTGGGCACTTGGAAAGGTGTTGAGGAAAAGCCCGGGTCGTGGTCCATGTTTTAAGTGTGTTTAATACAGGCTGCAGTATGGTATATTGAGTATATAGAAACGTCTTGATTTACGATAAATTCAACTTAAGACAGAGTTCTCAGAATGCATGCCCATTGTAAATCAGGGAGTGCCTGTATAGTGGTAGAAATGTTTGTAAAGAACCTTAAAAATGCTATATAAACTACTGAATATGATGTACCTTCTATCACCTTTTGTAACTTGTCACTTGTGCATTGTGTTATTAGCTGCGTTTTAATTAGGAACATTGCAGTTATGGCATTTAAGCTGTAAAAGCTTGATTGTTTTTTCTGTTAAAATTTGGCTATACACAGATTAAAACAAGGCTTTTTTGATTACACGTCAATAAATTGAATGTCTCATGACTTTTGTGTTTGTGATGCAATTGTTACTGGAATAAGTAAGAAAAAAGGTAAATGTGATATCATTAGGAATGCTGCTGTCAGTAAAACTCTTCACTTAATCAGTGTTTTCATTAAATTACCATTTTTATTACAGATGTGTACAATGGGAAAACAAACATCAGTTTTGTTTTATTTTATTATGCTTTGCTTATGCGAGAACTGTGAAACCTGTGCCCACCCACTTTCATCAAGGCCCATCCAAAACCAAATTTGGGACAGGCACAGTCACAGAAAGGGATGATTAGCTTGGTTTGAGGGAGGAGAATCCAGCTGTTGGATCATCCTCTACCACCGTAAAGCCAAACCCCAATCCAGGGTAGGCTCACGCCAGTCTGGGACAGATGCCAGGCTTCCATGACCCTGACCAGGCAAGTGGGAATAAAACGTGTTTTAAAATGCTTTTCTTTTTCAATAGACATGCAGATTAGTTTGTTTTAAATGTGATCTTGTTGTCAACTTCTAACAGGGTTTGATATTTTCTGATAGTTGAACTAGATACGGCTGCTGTCTGTGTTATGTTTGCATGTTCTCCATGCACCCTGTGCTGCCAATGAAAGTGACTGAGTGAATGAACTAATATGTGAAAGCTATCAGCCCTACCTAAAAGCTCTAACACATAGGTGCAACAAGTTCAAAATGCTGTTGCTAGGGCCCTGGCCCGCATGGGAAAGAGGAATCACATTACACCAGCACTTCAATCACTCCGCTGGTTAACTGTGTCTTTTAGAATTGATTTTAAGATTGTTTTATTGATTTTTAAATGTCATGGCCTTGCTTCACTATACCTAAGTGAAATTATTGTTCCAACTAAAGCATTATATTGGTTGACCTTAAAACTGAAGAGTGGGAAGTTGGCATTTAGCCACCAGGGCATAAAGCTCTGGAATTCTCTCTCCTAGGAGCTGTCACTCACTCACTTATTAGGCACTTTCAAAAAGAAGCTTAAAAATCATATTTCTGACACAAGCCTAGAGGTCTCATCCCTAGGCTTCATCCTTCAGGGAAGACATTTTATACCCAGATTATTTGACTAGCTATTCTTCTTCCTTTAATCTGTTTTATGTATCTTTCCTGTTACTCTCACTTTATATTCTTTTAATGTCATTTTTTCCTTAATCGTCATCTTTCCTATTACTTGTAAAGCACATTGAACTGGTTTGTATGAAAGCTGCTATATACCGTGGTGCTTGAAAGTTTGTGAACCCATTAGAATTTTCTATATTTCTGCATACATATTCTCTAAAACATCATCAGATTTTCACACAAGTCCTAAAAGTAAAGAGAACCCAGTTAAACAAATGAGACAAAAATATTATGCTTGGTCATTTATTTATTGAGGAGAATGATCCAATATTACATATTAGTGAGTGGCAAAAGTATGTGAACCTCTAGGATTAGCAGTTAGTTTGAAGGTGAAATTAGTGTCAGGTGTTTTCAATCAATGGGATGACAATCAGGTGCGAGTGGGCACCCTGTTTTATTTAAGAACAGGGATCTATCAAAGTCCGCTCTTCACAACACGTTTGAGGAAATGTATCATGGCACAAAGGAGATTTCTGAGGACCTCAGAAAAAGAGCTGTTGATGCTCATCAGGCTGGAAAAGGGTACAAAACCATCTCTAAACAGTTTGGACTCTTTGGCTAATGTTAATGTTCATGAGTCCACCATCAGAAGAACACTGTACAACAATGGTGTTAAAATCCTAGGCTTGCAATGTGAAGGTTGAGTGGTGCATTTACTGAACCTTGCAATGGACTGATGCCCTGTCCAGACTGTACCACTGTCTAGGTTAGACTCCAGACTCTCCATGACCTTGACTAGGATAATGGGGTAAAACAGGATGCCTTGCTTTTACTGTTATTATGTGGACTACAAATTGGAAGGTTGTGAGTTCAAATCCCAGTCCTTTCAAGCTAAACTGTTGGGCCCTTCCACTGCTCAGCTCAACTGTAAGGACTCTATGCTGTAAATAAATGAGAAGATTTATTTTTGTGGGCAGTGGAGGCTCAGTGGTAAAGGCCCTGGAATATATTTCAGAAGATTGATGATTCAATTTCAAGTAC
This sequence comes from Ancistrus triradiatus, assembly GCA_025084515.1. NCBI lineage: Eukaryota > Metazoa > Chordata > Actinopteri > Siluriformes > Loricariidae > Ancistrus > Ancistrus triradiatus. Next base: position 63,100 of record JAJAGP010002736.1, read on the forward strand.
CGTACCATGATGCCACTGTCGGACCCATGAACAAAATCCTCAACACACCTCACCCACCATGTTTTGAAGCAATATTTCTAGTTTTTTGTTTCAGCTTTGTGTTGGTGAGTTAGTTTTGGTATACATTATTACTGAAGCTTGTTAGAATGTACAGTCTAACCTCCACTCATTACCTGTGATGACAGGATGGATTTCCTTCCATGAATTTTACCTTGAAAAGCCGGCAATCTCACCTCTCGCCCTCGCCAAGCTTAAAATGTAACAAATGTCCTGCAGTAATGAAATTCTACCCTGCTAAACCGCCAGTAGGTGGGACTTTTTTTATAAGGAGGAGACTGGTCACTGGTTGAAATATGAATGGGACTGTAGTACAGAAGCCCCACCCCGTCATTCGAAAGAACCAATTGGCATATTAATAAATGTGTGGGAGAGGGGGATAGCAAGTCTTGGCCCCTTTGTAGTGATAGTTTGTACATGTGCAGTAGCCAGGATAACCTTTAAAAAATGTCTTTTTCTGTGTTAATTGAACCCAACAACGCAAGTACATGACATTATTTTTGTCAGATTATACCAGCAATTCTAAATATCTATCTAAATATCTATCTAAATCTCTCCCCCATTCAAAGAGATGTATGGCTAGAAAGAACTGCCCAGTGGCATTACCAAGATGGTGTTGGAGTGAACAGATTTATCTTATAGGATAAGTCTCAGACTGGACTTTATGTGCTTCGTGTCACAGAAACAATCGTCAATCATGGACTATTTTGCGTAAATAAACAGAAAATGTATATGTACATACATGTTTAAGTACATTGTAAATGTAATTGTACGATCTGCTCAGTGACGAATGTCTATTTTTTGTAATCTCATTAAGTCGCCAAACCCGCCTCTGGCCAAAAAATCGCCATGAAACAAACGTGGGCGAGATCAGACGCGTTTAGACTGTATCTGTAGTTTTAGCTATGACTATTAAACACTATGCACATTTATAAATGGCAACAATAAGAAAGAAACCAGACAGGATTTGGAAACCAGTTGCTATTTACAGTCTATGCACAGTGCTGAACAAAACAGAGAAGTCTCAGTTTCCATGCCATACTGGACTGTACTGGACATTCCAGTTTCTGCCTACAAGTAAACACTGATACACTGAAAGAGGATGCAAGATAGTAGTTTCATACTCAAACGATTGACCTTAGACCTAACCACATCCACATCCAATATAAATACATATGACTTTCAATTTGGAAAAATGCTAGTCATAAATATTATGACATTAATAAACCATCCACCCCTATTAACAAATTCCAAGGGCTTTTATTTATTTCTGTGCTTTCACTCATTGAACGCTTAAGCAAACACAATCATTTTGTACTCAAAGTCATTTTTAAACATTGTTCTGACAATCCTAACCCACAAAGCCACATTGTAGTGTAGCCTGTTTTCATTCTGATCTTTATAATCTACCAATGACAGTCAAAAAAAGGCATGTTTTGCGAAAGCTGTACATTTAAGGTCACTAACCGGAGGGCACGAATCAGAACAGAATGAAAGTTCAGTTACTGTAATCCTTGAATAAAAGATGATTATCTACCAACTGCCTCCTTCAACTGAAGTCCTTTTCTTCTCGCTAAGGAGGGGAAAGAATAAATGACTTCTTGAATTTTCACTTATCTGTGAATCTAAGATTGTGCCCAATAGTTTTGTTTCCAGTAGTGATTTTTCATGGTGGAGACAGAAGCCTAGATCCAACCTGTGTTATGCTTAGTTCCTGAAAAACTGCCTCTCTGTTTTGATGTTGTGTTACAGTCTATTCTGGCCAATTTGGTTTTTTTGGTTTCTGTCACCTGACTGGCATAAGCCTATATGACATTGTCAAGACAACCTGCTGAATTTCATTGTTTAAACTCCACAGCCGACCTGAGGATTGTTGCTGACCATGTTCATCCCTTGATGACTACAGTGTAACATCTAACAACTACTACTAGGATAACGCACCATGTCACAACGCCCTAATCATTTCAAACAGGCTTCTTAAACATGACAGTGAGTTCACTGTACAGTTCTCCGCAGTCACCAGATCTCAATCCAATAGAGCACATTTGGGATGTGGTGGAATGGGAGATTCGCATCGTGGATATGCAGCCGACAAAATATGAAGTGACTTATGCTATCATGTCAATATGGACCATAATATCTGAGGAATATTTCCATTTTACAAGACTTATGGAAAAGGGGGAACAACCCAGTATGAGCAAGGTGTACCTAATAAAGTGGCTGTATATATATATATATATATATATATATATACACACACACACACACACACACACACACACACACACACACACAGGCCACTTTATTAGGTACACCTTGCTCATACTGGGTTGTTGTACTTTATTAGGTACACACACACACACATGTATATATACCTAATAAAGTACACATATGGGTATTTACTGGGTAAACATCTTTGTAATTAGTATTTTTCCTATATGTACATATATACACACATGTGTGTATATATATATATATACATAGACAAATTGATGACAACTGGTTTTATTGTCTTCCTTTATACTTTATTTATTATTCTTTTATACTTTAGTTCTTCTAAGTATTTCTGAATTTTTCCTGGTGAGTTATTATTGAATGTTTCTTTCATGTTCATTGCTGTAGAGTACTTGGTTCCTTTACTGTTGTCCAATAGTATTTGCTTTACAGGTTGTTTGACATTTTGGTGCTTTGCCCACTTTAATTAGATACATATGTGTCTTGTCCAATCTTACACTTCATTGATGTACTTTGGTCCCATCTCCTCTCTTGTTTTTTTTGTATTGATTGTTATTTTGTCCTGACTGGCCAGAGAAAATGAATGGGATTAAAAGGTCGTGCAAATATTGTGACACATCTGATCTGACTTTTCACGTTTGACTGGTCAGATCTGATAGTCAGATTTGACTGGTCATAGAAAACAAATGAAATTAAAAGGATGGGCAAATTGTATAATAATGACTAGGAAAGGGTTGCTGTGTGATACAATAGCTGAAATGTGTCCATGAAAAATAAGGGCTAAAACACAACAGGAGTGTTAATATAGGTCTACATGGCTACACCTGACTTAAATAACTAAAAAGAAATGCTATAAAGTAGTCATACACCTTCATTGTACTTTAATTCAATGAAACATGAGCTTTTAGGGAACAGCACTACAATGTTCGATGTTATGTATAAGTAAACGCAATAGTTTAAAATGAGTATTTGATCACATCAGTCTTATTTCCAGATTTTTTGATAAAGTACACCACTTCTGTTATACTCTAATCACAGAACTGACAAAACATAGTCAAACATCTGTTTCAGTTCCCACTCACCACAAGCCATGTCTAATTACTTTATTTAAGATGTCTATATATAAATTTCTCAATTTCATTGAAATCTCATTAATCATTAGAAACAACCATTCTATAAACACTCTCATTCCTGAAATGTTATATAATCATTACAGGTCAGAGTGATAGACAGAAGGGTTTCTCACTTTGTTGGTAAGTATCGTACTGATGTAAGATGAACTAATGTGGGCACTCGAGTGGTGCAGCGGTCTAAGGTCTTAACCTACCACCACCGTGAGCTAAGGCTTTGAGCCCCAGCTGTTTTTTCCCACTTGGGTCAGGTGTCATGCAGGCACAACTGCCTGAGGAACAGGAAACCGGACAAACAATTGTCCTCAGCAGCCCCAACTCACCCCTGCAATGGGCTGTTCGGGGTACATGCTCATTCACACCCTGTATATTTGGGGGATAGGCTCTGGGCCCCAACTGTGACCCTGAAGAGGATAAACGCAGTAATATACACCACAGAATACTACACTAAACAGTTTATATATATATATATTGTTTATATATAATATAAAATATATTATATATATTATATATATTATATTGTAAATTACATAATATTTAATTATATATATATATATATATATATATATATATATATATATATATATATATATATATACACACATATAAGATTAAACATTATGTAATTTATCATACATAATATCACACAATACAATATAATATAATGTATTACATTAGTAGTCAACTTATTTTGTTTTTAAAAAATCAAATTCATCTGTTATATCTCGATTTAACAAGTACATAAAGGAAAATGAAGGAGAAACAATATTATTTTATTGATTCTTTATTCAGTCATTATGATGAACATGGAAGAAAATGATCAAACAACAAAGTTTACATTCAACAGTTGATTATCAACTCTTACTGGACAACAGATTGAAAATAAGTGTGGTTTTAAAAACATAAATATCCAAACATTGAGGTTTAATCTACAATAAAAAAATTGTACTGTTTAAAATTATTAATAAATATTTACTTTTATTTAATTGTTAATGGTGTTTTGCCATGAACTACTACAAAACTAAAAGATAATAGGTAGTAGAGGTTTTTAATTAATGTTTTTTTTTTTTTATATATATATATTTTCTGGACTAGACCTAATCTTATCTGGATCAGAGATCGAGTATATTTACTGACCTGAGGTGCAACATCATGCCCACGTTGTGCATTTGAGTTCAGGGCTGCGGCAACAACCTGAAATCTGCCAGGGATTACCAACAAAGTGTGACAACGCTATTTCACCACCACACTGTATCCTGATAGTCAACACAGAAACAGTATCTAAACAGCTTAAAACGCGATTGTCGTTTAAACGAGAAAACTCGTTTTTGTGAGATCTGTTATACGTTTTGGTTAGGCCTGAGATGTTCACTTATTTTTGGTTAATTGTGATGTGAAGGATAGAAACGTCGCTCTACGTGTTTAGGACCTTTTTACACGCTCCCTTAAGACGACGTGCGCGGTGACATGCTGTCACTCCACTATAAGTCCCGCCTCCTTCTCTCTCCCGAAAAACAACTAATATATACTTCTGTTTAAAAGCAGACCTATAGAAAACGTACGCTATGATGTGTCATAAGAAATAGATATAAATACAAATTTGAAAGATTAAAAAAATTATTAAAATTACCCGCTTGAATCAGTTGAAGTAAGTAAGTAAGTAAGTACCGTAATAAGAAACTCGTTGAACTTGGCAGGTTTTTAAACAATCCGCGGGCTTTTTCTATAATAAATCATCTTTAAAAACAAACTTCTTAATAGCTGGTTATAGAACTCTAAATAAAAGCAGCCCGTATGAAAAGCACGGAGGCAAACAATCGTATCCGTAGCAGCTAAGCGCGTAACCAGATATTCAAAAACAATACGTAATCCCATAATGCAACGACATACAGCATTACCTCATCCCATCAAGCATTGCGCGGAGAGAATCTTCTGGTGGTAGTCTAGGCAACGCACCTTATCTGAACGCCCTGGCACCGCCCCTAGAATCGCCTCCAGCCAATCACAGGCTGCAGGCATGACATCATAGGGAGGTTATTTTTAGTGGCGGCGGGCGCAGATAAGGTTGGCCTGCACGCTGGAGCCGCTCAGAGTATACAGCCTTCTCCAGAGAGCGACAGTGAGACGAGAGCGGTGCGTTGAGCCGAGTCGATCCAAAACAAACCCCTGAAACGCTAACGACACGGTTAAAGCTCTGACCAGAGCCGAGCGCTGAGGCTTCAGCTCAGCTTCAACGACTTCCGCGGGGTTTGAAAACTTTTGCGCGGAAAGTTTTGAGACGGGACTCGGGAGTTTCAGCCGGACTTTGGAGCTGACGGTCTGACCCAGCTTCACTTTCTCTTTAGTCAGCTGAGACGCGAAATCGGACTAACGCGTGAGACGAGCCAAAACTTTTCGTTTCTCTTTCTATGTCTACCAAGATGGAAACTACTTTCTACGACGACTCTCTGAGCGGCGCATTCTCCCAGCACGACCCCGTCGGCTTCGGATACAACGCCAAAGCTCTGAAGCACAACATGACCCTGAACCTGTCCGACCCGAGCAGCGCGCTCAAGCCGCACCTGCGACCCAAAGCGAACGACATCCTAACGTCCCCGGACGTCGGGCTACTCAAACTGGCCTCGCCCGAACTGGAGCGCCTCATCATTCAGTCCAGCAACGGCATGATCACCACCACGCCCACGCCGACCCAGTTCCTGTGTCCCAAGAACGTCACGGACGAACAGGAGGGCTTCGCCGAGGGCTTCGTGCGCGCTCTGGCTGAGCTCCATCACCAGCACATGCCGTCCAGCAGCGTCACCACCAGCCCTCAGACCACCATCAACACCTCTATGGCGCCCGTGTCGTCAATGGCCGGCGCCGCTGTGTACAGTTCGGCCGTGCGCTCAGATCCGCCGGTGTACGCCGACCTGAGCACTTTCAACCCAGCTATCAGTACCGCCGCGAGCTTTAGCAACGCCAGTCCGGCCATGAGCAGTTACACCACCACAGCTGTGCCCCCTCAGCAGCAGCAGCAGCAACAGCAGCACACCATGGCCGTGCAGCACCCGCGCCTGCAGGCACTCAAAGAGGAGCCTCAAACGGTGCCCGAAATGCCCGGCGAGACGCCACCACTCTCTCCCATCGACATGGAGAGCCAGGAGCGCATCAAGGCCGAACGCAAGCGCATGCGCAACCGTATCGCCGCTTCCAAGTGCCGCAAGAGGAAGCTGGAGAGGATCTCGCGTCTCGAAGACAAGGTCAAGACGCTCAAGACACAGAACTCTGAACTGGCGTCCACGGCCAACATGTTGCGCGAGCAGGTCGCTCAGCTCAAGCAAAAAGTCATGAACCACGTCAACAGCGGCTGCCAGCTCATGTTGACCCAGCAGCTGCAGACTTTCTGAGCAGGGTGACGGAGCGCATACGGAGTTATGTCGAAGGACTGAATGGACACACTAGCCATAGGTGACCGGTTAAGGCACCTCTGCTGGCGGCGGTCCACCGGAACCGGGAACTGTGCGGCCGCGCGCCTTTGAGCTTCGGCGCGTAAAAGGATGTCCAATCTGGAGCTGAAGCTCCACTAACTGCCTCAAACCGGGACGGACAGCATGAAAGACTCTGTTACACGTCCTTACTTTTTCCCTAATGACACGAAACGACTCATCCTCCTTCACTTTTGACCAACTCGTGCATGTGCAAATCCAGGAGCACTTCAGTATTAGAAGAGAGAAAGAGAACTGGGATAGGAAGCAGTGCAGGAAGCGCGCCAAACGCAGGAACATTACGTCCAGTAAAGTCTCAACTTTTTGAATAAGGCTGCCTCACTGAGTTGCAATGTCTTGTTTTTTTGCTCTTAAAACCCGAATTGAATTTGAGTTAGTCGAGCTACAGCAGTTTCTTTTTCTCAAAAAAGTTCGTTTAATGAGGTTTCACTCATTGTTATTTGTAAATAGAGATCAAACAGGAGTACTTCCGTTTACCATTTGTAATACAAGTACTGCATCATTTTTTATGTTTGTTTTCTGATCTGATCAGAAACTAATCAATATTTATGAACTGTAATAAAGTATGTGAAATGAAAATGTCGTTGTGGTTGTCTGAATGCTAAACAAAACACATGGTAAATATTTAATTCTGTGAGTTAGAACTGTAACAACAAATTTACTATCAATAACAGAAAAGAACAGCTAAAAAATTAACATAACAAATATGACTTTTTAACATGAACGTTTCTTTCACTGTCACCTCATATATAACTAGTAAGTATTTTGGTTTGAATGTGTAGTTTCGTACATTCATTTTTTCATTAATACCACTTTGAAGCCCAGCACCACACACGGGAGGGGCTTCAACGACTGGGGGAAACAAAACAACTGGACTGATGCCCACCAGGTCTGTATTTGGGTTCATGTGGCTTTAATTAACAATAAGCCTGTTAATCCACTCCGTAATAGTCTCGACTTAATGATGAAACCTATTAAAAGAAGGGACCATGTTTTGACTGGAAAGATCATGGTTTCTATGCAATACACACATTTAGAGTCTGTAACTGCTCCAGCAAGTGTGGAAATAGGTAACTTGGGCACTGGAGTACAACTCTGAACTTCACAAGACACGTTCGTTAAGAACTACTATGAAAGCTTACATGTCCCTAAAACAGCACTAAATAATAACCCCTCATATTTTAACTTCAACTCTGAGGAGTGGATAAATATGAATAACAACCATAAAAAACATAAAACATATTTTAGGATCATTGATGTAGTATTTATTTCCAAAGTACCAGCCTTATAATTCACAAATGAAAATAAATTTAGCATATTTAATAGAACTTTATTCCATAATGAGCGGTTTCTATCAGTAGAGGACGCCATAGTTCAGTGTTAAATTTACACAGCATTAAAGAAGTGTAAAGGTGGTGGTGGCCAACTTAAAGGCTGGAGTGCCATTGGCCTGCCAAATGTAGTGTTTTTCTACTCTAACACACCTACATTTATTCAGGAAGACACTGTTATTACCTGATTACTTCGATCAGGTCTGCCAGAACAGAGAAAAGAATCCCAGGGCGGGATATTACAGGAGCCTGCTTGGCTACATTGCTGTAGAAAACTCTTAATACTAGAGTTATGACATTACACAGGTGGAAATCATTCCTAGAGCCCGGAGTAGGCTAAATAAAGGGCCTCAGAGGATGCCTGTCCAGGTAAAATTTGAGAAGTATTTATGAACTTTTGTTTATGTGCTATACAATGAAATTACCACCTGTATATAAATAATGTGTTCAGAAGATGTCCAACTAAAGTTGGAGTTATTCAGATTTAGTCAGGTTAATAACTATGAAATAAAACATTTTTACTTTATTTTGTCAAAATATGAAGCCACTTTTCAGAGTTAGAAAATTAGACACTATATTTTCACTCTTTTAAAGTATATTTCACGACAAGGATTTAAATGGTTTTAGTTGTCCATGAAATGAATGAAAATGCCTTATCAAATCAGTGATACACTATATAAACAAAGGTTTGTGGACACCCCTTCCAATTATTGGGCTTGTACTCACTTGTAATCATAATATAATGCAAACATTCTGGATTCTCCACAGACAAACAGTAGAAGCAGAACGCCTTGTACTGTTACCCCAGTGACTCTCAATATTTATAGGTTTCTGCTTACTTTCTGCCCTGCTGTCCTTAAACAAAGTCCAATTGGTTTGCCAACTTTGAGTGAGAACTTGGCTGGCTTACGCAGAACTTTGATCTCAACGCCATCAGACACCTTGAATATGCACTGGAATGCCAAAAGTGAACCAGGGCTTATTGTGAAACATCAGAAGCCAAACCCAGAGCCGTGTTCCAAAATCTACTGGAAAGCCATCTAAGAAGAATAAAGGCTGCTGTAGCAGCAAAGAGGGGGCAGGCAGTACTAACAGCCCTGTTTTGGACCCTAAATAGTGTATATTGATATGCACTATTTGATATGTGACACATTGATATGTGAAATTCGGTTCTTTAAATATAAATAAATTCCACTTAACACACAAATCATTTTCAAAACCAGTGCTATGTCATTATGAAGGGATTTTGTTTTTAGGAACGCCTACAACAAACGTCTTTATTGTTATACAGAATAGCAGTCCTGCCATCTAGTGTGTAAACAATTATATTTCTTTGGATTGCTTCTCTGGTCACGAATTATTTAGTTTCTTTAAAAAGTAAACAAATGAAGGTGCACATTTTAATCATTACACCGTTAAAAGCGTAAAAGACTCAACTTCACTTCGACCAAATGTAATACTTAGTAGCATGTAATATTTATTGCCCATCGTTTCACTGCCCAAATATGGTCAGAGGTGATATCATACCGGAAAAAGTACCCACACGCCCATATAAGGCAAGATTATGGTCGGAAGATCCACGTCTGAACAACGTGTCGAAAATGGGCGTGTCTTCCGGGAAATCCTCTGTTCTCCTTACATACTTCGGCGCTCCAGTATATCCATGTATTTATTTCTTTATGTTTGCATTTCAAGAAGCTAAGTTAGTTATGAAGTGTCTTAACCAAGCGTACAGAGAACAGACAAAAGGAGAAGTTCCCGCAGGAACGTTTAAGTAAAACTTCGGAAGTACAACAAATTACAATAAAATTAAGAAGTTGTCTTGCGTAACAAGCTTTAAAATATAGTTCATCTCCTACAGACGTTTGCCAGGTGTAGCCACCCCTATTTGAATATCTTTTTGGAGACTTTCTAATGAAAAATAGGTAATACCATCTGCAGGGGGTATTACACTCAAAAATCACTTTATTAGGTACACCTCCTTGTATCTACAGTCCCCATACGTTTGATCAGTTTCACTTACCATATAGATGCACTTTGTAGTTCTGCAATTACAGACCTTTTCTCCTGATACTCTACAGTCCCTTTTACTCTAATGGTCAGGACCCCCATCCACTGGCGGTGGATCATTCTCAGCAATGACACTGATGTGGTGGTGGTGTTAGTGTGTGTTGAGCTGGTATGATTGGATCAGACACATTGGTGCTGCTGGAGTTTTAAAACACTGTTCACTCACTGTCCACTTTTTTAGAGACATTCACCATATTGCTCCATCTCATAGATGTAAAGTCAAAGAGAGCAGCTCATCTGTTGTTACACAGTTTGTGTTAGTCATCCTCTAATCGTTCATCAATGCTCACAGGATGCTGGTGGTTGGAAATTTTTGGCTAGTGGACTATTTTCAGACCAGCAGTGACATTGAGGTGGTTTAAAACTGAGAATGATCGGCGGTCACTGCTATATATATATATATATATATATATATATATATATATATATATATATATACAGTGGTTAACTCAGGTGTGATAAACCATAGTTAAATTATGTTTTAACAAGGAGGATAATCACTTTTTCGCACAGGGCCATGTAGGTATGGATTTTGTTCTCCCTCAATAATAAACACCTTCATTTCAAAACTGCATTTTATGTTTACTTGCGTTGTCTTTCACTAATATTTAAGTTGGTTTGATGTTCCAGAACACTTAAGTCTTTTAAATAGGACATCAGAAAGAGTACAAACACTTTCACACCACTGTATATAAATACACCCATATATATATATATATGGCTATAAGATGTCTGAACTTATTGAGATATACTGACTTAATGAATCTAATTTAAGTCATGGTAATACATGAACACAAATAAAAAAAGACTAATGCCTGTCATGGTTACTGTAGTTAAGCAGTAGTTGGCTGTAGAAACCTGAGATAAGGAAGGTAATATAAACCCTAAAATTAAGTCTGAAGCAGCTGCAATAATCATTACATAACATAATCCTTACATACATACCTGCTGTATATCAAGTATAGTAATAAGACTTCAAGAAAGAATGCCCTTCCTCCATCTGGTCGCTAAGAGATCTGTGACCACTTAGCAATAATAGAAACCTTTCCTTGTTCAGACCTCTCAAAGCTTTCGTAGCTTCTTTGGATCCTGGCATATTTACTGGAATGGGTTCAACAAAGTACACAAACCCTTATGCTGTCGAAGTAATTCGGACTAAGGAGAAAGATCTAGTTGGCGGTATCTCCAACACTGAAGACTTACTGGACCTTCTGGTCGAAAATGGAGTCCTTCTACCTGAGAGCCGAGTTCTTGTGTCCAGCATCACAGCACAAGAGGAGAAGAACTCCAGAATGCTCAGCATCTTGGTGTCACGGGGTGAACGGGCATGTCGAATCTTCTTCTACCCCTGCCTGAAAAGTGCTGAACCTGACCTGTACCAGAACCTAAAGACCTATGTAGGGCAGCTGAATGAAAACATCAAGGACACGAGGAGGCAGCTGGTTGGGTATCTCCTGGAGAAAGACAAACAGGGGCCAGTTAAAAAAGTTCAGTATCCACACAAAAAATCAAAAAAGACTGAACTGGGTAGCGCTTCAGAAGAGTTAAAAAGCTCTACCAAAACAATGGACTTATCAGATGCTATACTCAAAGCAATATCTTCAGGTGACGTCTCTTTGTTACAGGAACTTCTAAAAGGGACAAACGTAAACCACAAAACTGCATCGTCTGACACCCTCCTGCACCTTGCTGCAGAGCACGGCCAAGTGGCAGTTATAGACTTTTTGCTCAGTCAAGGAGCCGAACTGGATTTGAGAGACCACCAGGGTCGAACTGCCCTGCACAGAGCAACAGAGATGGGCCACACCGGTGCTTCAGTGGCTCTTGTAAGGGCAGGAGCTGGTATCTATACCATGGACAATGCCTCCAATACCCCCCAACATATAGCAGCTCAAAGGGGGCATGACAAGACTGTCAAAGCACTAATTATGGAGGAAGCAAGAAGCTTCAAGGACAAGCCTACATTCCTTCACATGGCTGCTGTAGAAGACAATCCAGTGCTGGCAGGAATTTTATTGCGAAATGGTGCCTCAGTGGATGCCCGAGACGGCCGGAGAAAGACGGCACTGTTTCATGCCATCAGTCGAGGAAATGAGAAGACGGCTGCCGTGCTTCTTAATGCTGGAGCTCAGGTTGATGCTGGAATCATGGAGGCTGTGTTTAAGCTGAATAAAAAGTCGATGCTGTCTTTGCTTCTGAGGAGCATCAAGACAGCAATGCCTCAAAATGAGATCAAATCTGCTTTGTTCAAAGCAGTCCAGAGGAATCTGGATGGGATTGTGGCTGCTCTTATTGATAGTGGAGCTGATGTTAATTCATGTAATGACCTGGGATACACCCCATTGCTCCTAGCTGCAGAACTGGGCAATGTGGAGGTCTTTAAAGTGTTGGTTTCTAAGAAAGCCCACCTGGATAAGAGGCTACCTAATCATACTTCTGCTCTTCACCTGGCCATACAGAGTGGCAGTTTGCCCATAACAGAGGTATGTCAGTTATTTACATATCGTATCCATATTGAATTGTATTTTTACTGTACACAAGCAGCTGTGTGGGAAATAAAAACATTGGTGTTTAAACTTTTTCACTTTCCATATAATTAATCTCATGCAATTCAATATTGTAAAAGTTTGACATCACTAATATGTAGGTATTTAGCAGACGACTTACAACTGATACAGTCTTAGCAGTTAAGGGTCTTGTTCAAGAACCCAACAGTAGCAGCTTGGCAGAGGTGGGATTTGAACCCTGGACCGTCTGGTCCATAGTCCAATACCCCTTAACCGCTAGGCTACCACAGTAATAGCAGCATCGAATATAACATTAATATCTGCAACAACACTTGTATCTGTGAATAATAAATATTGTGTATACCATACTTTAAATATTTTGGAAATTAAAATTGAAATCTCATTTCAGATCTATTCTGTTTACCCTTCCTGACTCTCCACCAATTCACCTGGGCTCTGTTGGGTGTTGTCTATCCCACACTTTGCATACCAGTGCTCTAAAACTTCCATTAATTTGTGTATTTACACCTATACAATAATAAAAAAACACATGTTTTTTAATTCTAGATATTACTAGATAAAGGTATGGACCCCAACACAATCGACCCCAAAGAGCAGACACCACTTCACCTCAGTGCCCTGTATAACCAGCCTACTTTGATGGCTCTATTACTTCACAAGGGGGCTCAAGTCAACATGGTGACCCAAGATGGCTTCACTGCCCTCCATCTTGCCAGTCAATGTGGCCACACGGAGGCAGTGGCCCAGCTGTTGGAAGCAAAGGCAGACGTCCACGCCCAGGACCGACAGGCCAGGACACCACTATACTGGGCAGCTGTTCAAGGTGAGATGGATGTCATAAAGCTTCTTCTGTTTGCTGAATCCGAGGTGAACGCCACTGAGAAAGAGAGAAAGACTCCATTACACCTGGCAGCCACGGCAGGAAACACAGAGGTTGTCTTAGCCCTGTTGGCTGCAAAGGCAAAAGTTGGAGCAAAAGACATGGATGGCTCCTCGGCTCTGCATTACGCTGCTGCGAATGGGCACGAACGTGTGGCTGCCACTCTTCTCACCTCTGTAAGGAACAAAACTGTGGATGACAGAAATGTGTGGAGGAGGACACCTCTTCATTTGGCTGCAGAGCACAGACAAGAGCTGTTAGTGGATCTGCTGCTGGAAAGACGAGGCAATATCAATGCTATCGACAATAATAAAGACACACCATTACACCTAGCCTGTCGCACAGGTCATCTCGAGACAGTCCAGAGGTTGGTGAACTGGACTCACGGGCAGAAGGCGAACCTTTGGGCTACAAACAACGTGAAGAAAACACCCCTGCAAGTGGCAGAGGCTGAGGGCACCTCAAACCATCAGAACATCGCTTTGCTACTAAAGAAGAAGATGTTTCTTGTCAAATAAAAATCCCTTTGAGAATAAAAATTGATGAATAAAATTATAAACGTTTGCATAAATACTGTAATCAATTCCTGTTAATGTCTTTTTAAAAAATAGTGTGATGAGGAAAATGTATAATTACTTTCCTAGTCGTGGGGGCTCTGGGGCCTGACCCAGACTGGCCTAGCCTCTCTCAGAAACAAACAGTCGGGTCTTGAACCCATTGATGTGGACCTCGTTATGAACCTTGGACTGGCTTGTGTCTTAACACCCTGGTTCCTGTACCCAGGACGCAAGCACCACCACTCCGAAACCCTGAGCAGCTTTAAGTAAGAGTTGAACGCAAAACGGAAGTAACCAGATCTTGTCACAAGGGGGCGCCAAAATACCATATATCAGATAGTCTGACGTGACGATTTACCAATGACATTATTTTGAATATTAATGGAGACTACCTTAAAATGTTGAACTAGTACTTTCCGAAACGTAGCGTCCTACTTAAGAGACAGAGTTTTATATGTGTGGGTTACCTGAAAGTGCCATTCCTGTCAAATTCAGACATACATTACTGTATCTGCTGTGTTTCCAGCTCGTTACAGCAACTGCAATAAAACAGCTAATCGCTAATGTCAATGCTAGCAGCTAATAAACTTTTAACTTTTGGTGGCATGGTGGCTCTCTGTCTAGCGCCATTGCCTTTTGGCTGTAGTGTGTGAGTTTGTGTATTTGAGTGCAAGTGTGTGTGGCCTACGATGGATTGCCACCCTGTGTAGGGGGTGTTCCTTGTGCCCATTGCTCTCCATGTAAAGGATTAAGTGGATAAGAAAGTGGATGAATGAATGAGTGATACATCCATCGACAGGTTTATGAGGTACATCACCTGTATGTAGGTGCCTAGTGTACCAGTCCATCACAGGGGACACACTCACTTAGTCAACACTGGAGCACTTTAGAGACACCAGTTGACCTAACCCGTGGGAGAAAACCACACTACCCAGAGAAAATGCATCCAGACACAATGACAACATGCAAATTCCACACATACAGCAGCCAGACCAAAATTCTAACCCAGGTCTCTGGAGTTGTGAGAGGACAGCGTTAACCACTGCACCACCATACAGCACCTCAATCAATCATATTTTGTTTCACATTTTGCAATTTTAATACCTTACAGCATTTTTAAGATACATTTTTCTAACTATTGAGTTAAGCAGTTGATGGTTAAGAGCTTTGCTGAAAAGACTAACAGTGGCAGCTGGTGCAGCTGGAATTTGAACTCACAACCTTATGTTTGATAGTCCAATGACTTGGCTACTGAGTGACCCCAAACAATAATCTGGTATAGGTAAGCCTGCAGTCTTTTCCAAGTAGTATGTACATTTACATTTACAGCTTTTGGCACATGCCCTCATTGTTTAATATTTATCTATTATTGTTTATTTCATGTCACATCAGCATCAATGGCTATATTCACAACAGCTATAGGTTATATCAACACATTAGTCATGGCCTATTTAGAATGACCACTTAAACCAATGCATGTCTCTGGAATGGAAACTCTGTCCAGAGGGACTTACAACTGACACAGTTGTAAGCAATTGTGGGTTAATGGTGTTGCTCAAGAACCAAACAGTTCCATAGGTCCATAGGCTAGTACCTTAGGCCACTACGCCACCACAGTCCCACAGTAGTAGTAGTGCTAATGCCACGCACATAAAAAAACAAAATGGTGGAACAAAATTTGAATAATAACAGTGCAAAATGGAACCAAGCATGTTATCACTTTTCAAATGTTATACAATATAAATAAAAAGTATCACCCTCTTACACAATTAAAAAAAGAAAAACAAATATACTTTTGAAAAAAAATAGGCACCTACTTACATGGAATGAATAATTCATAACTAAAGGTCGTTAATAACAGGCTGTTAACACTAATAAAACTTATTTCATTCTCCAGATGGGGGAGGGAAAGGGGCTTTCCACTGAGCTGTCACATCCTATTTGAATATTTGTTATTGATGGCACATACAAAAAAAGCAACTATAAAACATAATATTTGCCCTACTCCTGGTAAAAAAAAACAGTGGCCACAATTGCTAAATCAATGGTGTTCCACTCAATGGTAATGGCTTCAAAGAGTGGATGAGTAATTTAAAAATGTTTCCCAGTTAGTTTGTGTTTAACGCCAATGTGAAGCGACCTTTGTGTTGTAAAAGTATACAAATGTAATGTATTATTATTATTATTATTATTATTATTAACGTGAGAACCAAATATTCTCTATAGAGTTGAAGTCTGGACTTAAGTCAAAATATGAGCCTGATCGACAGTGGCAGATTACCAATTAACAACTAATCTTTTAAGGAAAAATACAAGATATAAGATATTTTGGAATATTGTGAACACACAACCATTTGTTAGTTTAAGTGTTTTATCAAACGTATTTTTCATTATTTTATCTTTGTGAACAAAACTATGTAAGGGAATTTCCCTGTTTCCAGTTGTTTCTCCCCGGCAGATCAGTGCAACAATAATAAGTGTTAAGCAAACGTTGTTGAGTGCATTTTCTTAATTCTTGTTAATTTCTTGAACAACGATTTGTTGTTAGGACTAATAAAGCAATTTATGATTTGGCTTTTTTTTTTGCCCAGGAGTGTTCACACAACAAACAGCAGCATAAAAAGAAAACCAAGCATCTTATCACTTTATTTATTTACAATAAGCAAAACTCCCACCATTTTAAACAATAAATTAATCAATACAGCAGTGGCTAAGATGCTAGCCCACCATGGCAGTGACCTAGGTTCGAATCTGGGGTTCGAGAAGGGTCTGGAGGCTACCCCAGAGTCCACTGGACATTAATCCATCATGGACTTCTGTAAACACACCACTTGACCTTCTACTTGATACGAACACAGAGCCCAAGGACTGCCTTACTACTGGCTCTTACTACTGAGCACCGGATCTGTAATAAATAAATAAATAAATACTATATTAACAATAAAATAAACGATACGGTAGACAAATAAAATAAATAGTAAGAAGTAGCTAATAAATAATAAATAAAATAGTTAAACAGCGCCTTCAATGTGCACGTGATCAACACTTTGTTTAGGTCACGTGACTGAGTATGGCGCAGACATCAACATGGCTAGAAACGAGGAAAAACAACTCGGAGGATTAAACCGGTTATGGCTTCAGAAAGAAAGAGAGGGTACAACACTGCTTGAAACACCATACACGCCGTCTAAATGGGTCTTCCATACAATTGATATTCTGTTGCTGAGTTATTTCCATTGTTTCTAATTACAGAGGGACGCATTAAAGATGTGCACGTGCGAAGACCCAAACTCGTAAGTAGTTCTTTTAATCACGCTAATTAGGTAGCTTTTGCATATAAGCATGGCGTGCACGGTGTTTCGTACACAGTGTACAGTGCATGACAGTGGTTCAAGTAGTTTGTAGCTCTTAGAGTAAGAGCACAGTGTTCCGTACATTTCACTTGCATCCACGTAGCAACTAAACCTACCATTCAAGTGCACTGTATTTTAATTTAACATTTAATAGAGCATAGTAATATATAGTTTGTGCTATAACCACCTTAGGATAATCTGCAGACCATAGAATAAACAAAATATGAATGTTTTGTTGGTACGACTGTATTGGACACCTCAGTGCTGCTGGCGTTTAAAAACACTGCTCACTCACCGTCCACTTTATTAGAAACATTCGTCTTCATTACTCTAGTCTTGTAGATGTAAAGTCAGAGACAAAATGTGACTCCAGTGTCTGGTCCACTGTGATCTGTGCAACACACTAATACATCACCACCACCCAAGGGTCACTGCAGCACTGAGAATGATCCACCATCCAAATAGTATCTCATCTGTGGGGGTCCTGTCCATGAGACTGAGAGTATGTAGAGAAACAGATGCATTACAGTCTGAAATGTGACCACTGAAACAAATAAAGAATAAGCAGAATGTAAACTGAAAAATATAGAATGCCTTTTGCAGGCTTTTGCACAATACTGTACAGGACCTAAACATCAACAGGTTTTTATAAGTCCTAAAAGTAGATGAAGAGAAGCTAGTTAAACAAAGGAGACGAAACTATTATACTTTGTTTTTATTGAGCAACATGGTCCAATATTAAATGTGGTAGAGGTATGAGATCCACTAAGATTAGCAGTTCATTTGAAGGTAAAATTAGAGTCAGGTGACAATGGGAACATTCAAGACGATTGTTCCTCAGTCAGTCCATAAAGATCACGCCATGAGCAAGGTGTGTAATAGTGTGCAAGGTCACAAAGGAACCCAGGGTAACTTGTAAGAAAACACACATTGGCTGATGTTAATGTTCATGAGACCACTTGGGTGAACAGTTATCAGGAGAACAAAGAATTTCCCTTTGACGACTCAAAATCGTGTTGTCCCTCATCCATTGCATATAGGCTCAGTAAAGACTGGACTTCACTGTCAGCCCCTTTCTCTGTTTCCCCCCCCCCCCCCTCTTCTCCATTTTCAGCGAGAAGGTAATACAAATACTGTAAGCAAAGGTTCACATACTTTTGTGCACAGATATGTAATATTGGGTTATATTCCTTGATAAAAAATGACCAGCTATAATACTTTTTTCTACTTGAATGAAAATCTGATGATGTTTTTCGTATTTGTGCAAAGATACAGAAAATTCTAAATGGTTCACAAACGTTCAAGCACCACTGTAGGTTATTGAAGTGTAACTTATCGTCCACTTTGCAGGCAACACTGAACTCTGTTGCAGCAGTGAAAAAGTGGATCCCAAGCATCAAGAAGGAAATCGAGTATTACCTGCAGGTATGAACTCCAAAAGCATGTTGGTGCTGCTCAGAATGTTTTAAGTTACAGATAGAGCTGTGTCTTGTGTTCTCTATATCATAGGTAATAGCCAGCTGCTGGAAACAGCAATTCTTGAGGATCTGGGTTTGAACCCCAGGCTGGATATCAAGGTTGGGTGGTGCGGTTATGGGACCCTGCAATGGACTGTTTCCCTTGGGATTGAAATGGAGTTTTAGTCATGGCTAATACGCATTAATAATGTAATTGAAGAACTTTATGGTGTTTTAGAGGAAGGGAATTAAAGGGAGGACATTCGATGAAAGTTCAAGTTTGTAGGTGGATGGCAGTTCATTTAAAGTAACATCGGACTAGGCTCACTCACAAACCTTTTCACCTTCTGTCCCCGCTTATGCTGAATAGATTCCAGAGCCCATCTCCAGAATTCATGGGCCATGTACTCTGAATAGGTCACCAGTCTATCACAGGGCTGAATAGAGGTTGCTGTTGCTGTACATGTAGCACTTGTGCTTATTGAGAATGATTTTCAGAGAAGGATCTTTGACTCCAAGTGCCATATTGAACCATAATTGTGATTGTTGTACTCTGAGAAATAAGCTGAACTAAACTTGGTCCTATGTCCTATGTCAGTCAGATAAACTTCCATCTCAAATAGGGCTGTTTGTCAGGGTTGTATCATCCTGGCGTGTGAACCTTTTTCTATAATGTATAATGTATTTTTCTGCATATATATATATACAACACACACACACATACAGTGGGGCAAAAAAGTATTTAATCAGCCACTGATTGTGCAAGTTCTCCTACTTGGAAAGATGAGAGGGGCCTGTAATTTTCATCATAGGTACACTTCAACTATGAGAGACAAAATGAGAAGAAAAAAAATCCAGGAAATCACATTGTAGGATTTTTAAAGAATTTAATCGTAAATGATGGTGGAAAATAAGTATTTGGTCAATAAATTTGGTTCAACTCAATACTTTGTAACATAACCTTTGTTGGCAATGACGGAGGTGAAACGTTTCCTGTAAGTCTTCACCAGGTTTGCACACACTGTAGCTGGTATTTCGGCCCATTCCTCCATGCAGATCTCCTCTAGAGCTGTGATGTTTTGGGGCAACACGGACTTTCAACTCCCTCCACACACTTTCTGTGGGGTTTGAGGTCTGGAGACTGGCTAGGCCGCTCCAGGACCTCGAATGCTTTTTACGGAGCCACTCCTTTGTTGCCCGAGCGGTGTGTTTGGGATAATTGTCATGCTGGAAGACCCAGCCACGTTCCATCTTTCAATGTTCTCACTGATGGAAGGAGGTTTTGCTTCAAATCTCACGATACACGGCCATGTTCATTTCTTCCCTTACCGCGGGTCAGTTGTCCTGACCCCTTTGCAGAAAAACAACCCCAAAGCATGATGTTTCCACCCCCATGCTTCACAGTAGGTATGGTGCAACTCAGAATTCTTCTTCCTCCAAACACGATGAGTTGAGTTTTTCCCAAAAAGTTCTATTTTGGTTTCATCTGACCACATGATATTCTCCCAATCCTCTTCTGGATCATCCATATGCTCTCTGGCAAGCTTCAGTATGGGCCTGGACATGTACTGGCTTAAGCAGGGGGACACGTCTGGCACTGCAGGATCTGAGTCCCTCTGTGTGTTACTGATGGTAGCCTTTGTTACTTTGGTCCCCAGCTCTCTGCAGGTCATTCATCAGGTTCCTCCGTGTAGTTCTGGGATTTTTGCTCACCGTTCTCATGATCATTTTGACCCCATGGGATGAGATCTTGCGTGGAGCCCCAGATCGAGGGAGATTATCAATGTGTTTTATGTCTTCCATTATCTTACAGTTGCTCCCACAGTTGATTTATTCACACCAACCTGCTTGCCTATTGTAGATTCACTCTTCCCAGCCTGGTGCAGGTCTCCAATTTTTGTCTTAGGAGTCTGACTGTTTGAGGCTGTGGACAGGTGTCTTTTATACAGATAATGAAGTCAAACAGGTGCCATTTATACAGGTAACGAGTGGAGGACAGAAGAGCTTCCTAAAGAAGTTGTTACAGGGCTGTGAGAGCCAAAACTCTTGCTTATTTTCCACCATGATTTGCAATTAAATTCTTAAAAAATTCTACAATGGGATTTCCTGGATTTTTTTTTCTTATTTTTTCACTCATAGTTGAAGTGTACCTATGATGAAAATTACTTATATGTTATAATTACTTGTGTGTGTGTGTGTGTGTGTGTGTGTGTGTGTGTGTGTGTGTGTGTGTGTGTGTGTGTGTGTGTGTGTGTGTATGTATGTATGTATGTATGTATGTATGTATCAACCTCACTTGATTTCACTCAAGTACTTATATACTTGCTTATTTATTGAGGAAAATACATATCTGTGAGTGACTAATGTTAGTGAACCTCTAGGATCAGCAGTTAATTTGAAGGTGAAGTTAGTCAGATGTTTTCAGTCACTGGGATGACAAACTGGTGTCAGTGAGCACCCTGTTGTATTTAAAGAACTGGCATGTCAAGTGTATCATGACATGAACAAAAGTTCTTGCTAAGGACATCAGAAAAAGAGTTGTTGATGTTCATCAGGCTGGAAAATGTTACAAAACCATCACTGAAGAGTTTCTATATCAACAATATGCAGTCAGACAGATTGTGTTCAAATTTTAAGACCTTTGTTACTCGGTTGACCAATGAATATCACTCCTAGACCAAGGTGAGTAATAGTCTGTGACATCCAAAAGAACTCAGACTTCTGTGAAACATGGTGGTGGTAGCACAAAGATTTGGACTGTTTTGCTTTATCTGCATCAGGATGGCTTATCATCAATGATGGATAATTGAATTCTGAAATATACCAGAAACTTCTAAAGGAAAATATCAGGACATCTGTTTCTGAATGTGGGTTGTGCAGCAAGACGGCAATCCAAGCTGTTCTACCAAATAAATGGATAAGAAGACTGAAGTTGGTGTTTTGGAATGGCCAAGTCAAGGTCCTGAACTTCATGTGAGGAAACCCAGCAGCATCCTATAGTTGAAGCTACTACTGTACTGCTTACTGAGGAATGGGCTAAAATTCCTCCAAGCCGATGTACGTGACTGATCAACAGTTAGCGGAAATGTTTAGTTGCATTTATTGCCACAGAAGGGTGTCAGGAGATACTGAAAGCAAAAGTTCACTTACTATGGCCAATCACAGACATGTTATATTTGCACATCAATAAGTAAATGGTCACATATAAGTGTTTAACTGGGTTCTGTTTATCTACTGATTGAACTTGTATGAAAAGCTGATGATGCTTTAGGTCATATTTATGTGGAAATGTAGAACACTGTACAGGGATTTCAAACCCTAGTGTTGGCACTGATTGCTGAGCTGTTTGCAGGATCACCCACACCTACCTCGCTGTCAGTGCTACTAGCACTTGTGTGCTTAACGATTGTCACACTTGTCATCTTGAAATGTACTTGAGACTAACTGTCGTTTTGAATGCCGACAACGCCCTGTATCTACTAGGTGCCACTTTTCCTGTTTAGAGCAAGTACAGTCATTTTTCACAGGAATCATATGGTACGAAAATGAATGACAGTGTGTTTCTAGTCTAGTCTTAGGCACAAAGTGTTTATCATACTGTAATAACAGATCATTTAAAAAAAAGTTCATATGGCCCACATAGAAGCAGCATTTGTATAGGATGAACTGTAAGAATAAACACACAATTTTCAACAACACAAGTGTGAATGTGAGAGAATTCATACAACAGTTGCAAAAAAGATGTCCTAGTTACAGTGGGGCAAAAAAAGTATTTAGTCAGTCACTGATTGTGCAAGTTTTCCAACTTAATTGTAATTTTCATCATAGGTACACTTAAACTATGAGAGACAAAATGAGAAAAAATTTTTTTTTTAAGAATTTAATTGTAAATCATGGTGGAAAATAAGTATTTGGTCCAATTCAATACTTTGTAACATAACATTTGTTGGCAAGACAGAGGTCAAACGTTTCCTGTAAGTCTTCACCAGGTTTGCACACACTGTAGCTGGTATTTTGGCCCATTCCTCCATGTAGATCTCCTCTAGAGCAGTGATGTTTTGGGGCAACACGGACTTTCAACTCCCTCCACACATTTTCTATGGGGTTGAGGTCTGGAGACTGGCTAGGCCACTCCAGGACCTTGAAATGCTTTTTACAAAACGACTCCTTCATTGCCCGAGCTTTGATGTTTGGGATCATTGTCATGACTGGAAGACGCAGCCACATTCCATCTTCAGTGCTCTCACTGATGGAAGGAGGTTTTTGGCTTAAAAAATTCCCGATACATGGCCCCGTTCATTCGTCCCTTAACTTGGATCAGTCGTCCTGTCCCCTTTGCAGAAAAACAGCCCCAAAGCATGAATCCATATGCTCTTCTGGCAAACTTCAGAGGAGCCTGGACATGTACTGGCTTAGCAGGAGGGGACGTCTGGCACTGTAGGATCCTGAGTCCCTCTCGGCATAGTGTGTTACTGATGGTAGCCTTTTTGTTACTTTGGTCCCAGCTCTCTGCAGGTCATTCATCAGGTCCCTCCCTGTAGTTCTGGGATTTTTGCTCATGATCATTTTGACCCCACGGAATGAGATCTTGCGTGGAGCCCCAGATCGAGGGAGATTATCAGGGTCTTGTATGTCTTACAATTGCTCCCACAGCTGATTTATTCACACCAACTTGCTTGCCTATTGTAGATTCACTCTTCCCAGCCTGGTGCAGGTCTACAATTTTCTTTTGGTGTCCTTCGACAGCTCTTTGGTCTTGGCCATGGTTGAGTTTGGAGTCTGACTGTTTGAGGCTGTGGACAGGTTTCTATTATACAGATAACGAGGGTCAAACAGGTGCCATTAATACAGGTAATGAGTGGAGGACAGAAGAGCTTCTTAAAGAAGAAGTTACAGGTCCGTGAGAGCCAAAAAAATCTTGCTTGTTTGTGGGTGACCAAATACTTATTTTCCACCATGATTTACAATTAAAATTCTTTAAAAATCCTCCAATGTGATTCCCGGGATTGTTTTTCTCATTTTTGGTGTCTCTAGTTACAAATTACAGACCTCTCTCATCTTTTAGGTTGGAGAACTTGCACAATCAGTGACTGACTAAATACTTTATGGCCCCACTGTATGTTCTCCTGTCTGTGTAGGCCAGGCCTGGATTATAGTTTGTTTGGGTGAATTAGAGATGATAGTCTGTCATTTCCTTTAGGTTTTCTCGTTTCTAATTGACAGCTGTTGTGGGTGGCAAGAGTCCAGTACAACTGAATTACAGACCTACAACTTTGAAACATAGTATGAGTTTCACAACAAACTTGTATTCGAAAGCCACTTGGGTTAACAGCATTAGGCAATGAGGTAAAGAAACGCAAATGAGAACGACCACCACAGATCAGATGCTATATGGGTGGTGGATCATTCTCAGCACTACAGTGATACTGATGTGGTGGTGGTGGTGTGTTAGTGTGTGCTGCAGTTATACAAGTGAATCAGACACAGCAGCGCTACTGGAAACACCTCAGTGTCACTGCTGGACACACCAACCAAAAATATCCAGCAAGCAGTGATTTGTGGGCAGAATCCTTTAACCACTGTACATCTACAAGATGGACCAAAAAGGTAAGCTTGTCTTATGGAGTGAATAGTGAGTGGCCAAAGTGTTTTAAAAATCCAGCATCACTGCCGTCTGATTCTGCTCATCATACCACCGCAACACCTCACCAGTGTCAGTATCACTGCAGTGCTGAGAGTTTTCTACCATTTACATAATACCAGTGCTATTTTGGTTGATTAGATAAACAGTGGCAGTAGTTTAGGTTATGACACACTCTTAAGTTTCCACCTCCCCAACAAGTTACTCCACTTGGTGTGACATGCAGGTCCAAGCACAGATGTTGTGGGGGCCATACTCCACCCACCAATGAACCGTTTCCACTGCTTGTACCCTGATGCCATTCACAATCACCTTGCTAGAAGTTTCGACCAGTCTAGATGCATTACATTATTGTTATCTTCAGAAAAGAGAAGTTCCTTCTAAATGCAATGTAATACATAAAAATACACCTCAGCACTTGAGAACCTGAATTTTCTGAGTTCTAGTTAACTCACTCTGGAAACTTATTAATTATAAATCACACAGGGAACATTTAACAACATACTTTAGAGACTGAGATCATCTAAAAAAAAAATTGAACATCTTGAAAAAGTTCATTTTTGTTCATAATTTATTCAAAAAGGCAAACTGTCATTTTATTTTCATTAGAAAATATGTCATTTAAAGTGACATTTTTCATCATTTTGATCAGTATGGCTTATAGCCGATGAAAATCCAGAAATCAAGTGTCTCATAAAGCAAAAAGCAAAGCTCTCAGTTAACTGGTTGATCTACATCACCTATGGTCATGAGCTTTGGGTCATGACCTAAAGAACGAAGTCATGGATACATTTACATTTTACATTTACATTTAAAGCATGTAGCAGACACCCTTATACAGAGCGACTTACAATTGTTACAATCTTACAATCCAAGCAATTGTGGGTTAAGGGTCTTGCTCAAGGACCCAACAGTGGCAGCTTGGCAGAGGTGGGATTTGAACCCATAGTCCAGTACCTTATCCGCTAGGCTACCACAGTCCCACAGGATACAAGGATATGAGCTTTCTCTGGTGGGTTTGTTGGGCACGCCAATTGTGATCAGGGCCCTCATTTATAAACGGAGCGTACGCCAAAAAATGGGTCTGAAATGTGCTTACGCAACGTCTCGGGCAGAAACTGGGGTTTATACAGAAATACTTGGCGGGAAAACGGACGGGGAAAGCTTTGACCCGTGCATACAGCCATAAACACATTTGGCTACACCCTGTAGTAAAATAGAGAATTGCAGCTAAATGTGCAAAGCATCATCAAGCATATCAGTTCATAGCAAATTAAGCTCCATTGTGGCCACTAAGTCAAAAATTCATTCATACGGAAGCATTCTTTTGTTTGATGTGTTTATTGATTTATTAGAGTATACCAGTTCATTAGCCTGTTTTTATGTATTGACATTAATTACTCCAAACAACTACTTGCCTTTGCGTAAGGATATGTCGATTGTGAATAACTGGACTCCAACCCAAAGGTAGAATCAAAAAAGTTGTTGTTTTTTTTATACAAGTTTATTTAATGTTGTTGAAATTTAAGACATTTATCCTTATTTGTTGTAGCTCATTTGTCAGCATTTCAGTTGCTGTAACTGTAATTTGCGTTCGTGAGAACACAACCTCCGCTGAACCTGTTGGAAATGTACAACAACTTGGTTCTCTTGTGACGCTGTGTGTTGTAATGTGTACAGCTGGTTAACCTAATAAGAGGAGAGGAACCTCCAAAATGTCAGACGTGTGACATCATACTAACTGTAAAGCATATACCTCAGGAATGCCCCATGTACCAAAATGTAACGAATCATTACACAGCAGTAAAAATAAAAAATTTGTCTGCTATAATTTTGAAATACCTGGAGTAATTAAATTCATGTAGAAAAGGATGTTTATGTAAAGAAAAAGCCTGTAGAGCTTGACTGGCTGTTAAACAACTACAACAACAACATCTGGAAAATTAGATTGAATTCATTTTAGTTTTCCAGTTTAGTTTTTAGTTTCCTAATTACATATGCTGGGTTAATTGGTCACTCTAAATTGGCCCAATAATACATTTATATTTATAGCATTTAGCAGACGCCCTTATCCAGAGCGACTTACAACTGGTACAGTCTTACAATCCAAGCAATTGTGGGTTAAGGGTCTTGCTCAAGGACCCAACAGAGGCAGCTTGGCAGAGATGGGATTTGAAACCTGGACCTTCTGGTCCAGAGTCCAGTACCTTAACCGCTAGGCTACCACAGTCCCTGAAGGTTTTATAAATGGCCCATGAATAGCCATTGATGCCGAAAGCAACGTTGTATAAAATAAAGCCCAAGTCCTAGTTTTCAAGGGGTAAGATTTTTACAGGGTGTGGTGGTCGAGTGCTTCAAGTATGTTTGTGGTGGTTTCCAACCTACTGCACTCAGTTTCTTTGCTGCCTTGTGACCAGCAAGGGGAATGTGCTTTTTAGACCAAAAAAAATCAACCCCTTTTTGTTTGTTTTGTTTTCTTGTATTTGTAGCAGTCCCAGTTATCCCACTATCCAGAGCGTAAGATCGCTGAGTTCCAGCAGCAAATTGAACACCTCGAAAAAGAATACAAGTGCTATCTTAGAAAACTCCGTTCTTTAGACCCTTCCTGTAAACACCAGCCTTGGACCCCCAGAGCATACACCAAAAGGAGAGCAGACTCTGAAGACAGCCAGAGCGTTGGTTAGTATTAATAATTTGTAATTCCACAGACTTTACATACATTCTATTGTAATCATTTTTCAAAACGCGTTTCTCTTTTATTCGTAATGACCTTGCTAAAATAGCCTTTCTTTCTTGCAGGTAAGAGACTCTGTGTGTCTGATTCTGAAGAAAAAGGTGCTACAGCTACCTCAGTTGAGGATGTGAGTAATTCACAATTCAGTGCTACCCACCCCTCCAGTCTTCCAGACCAGGATCTTCCGCTCCTGTTTGATCACACCAAGCTGGCAGTAGCAGTAGCAGGGTCTTGGAGGGCTTCCTCTGGGCAGCAGAATGACACTGCTACCCTGGCACATGTCTTGCGCAGTGGACTTCCCAATCTGCACAACTCCACTGTAGCTCAAGTCCTAAAGGTTGAGGAGAGAGATGGAGTAGAAGTTCCCCCATGCAGTGAAATAACTAGAACTAAGACCGAGCATGTGCTGGGACTGGGCTGCTACTCGTCTTCCTCAGATGAAGAGACTTGACACATGAGCAAGACATTACTGTACTTGATAAACATTCCGTGTATATTTCCTCTGCAACCTATACAAAGACTGTCAACCACACTAATAACCACTTGATTCATCTTTCTATCTTTTAAGTGAATAGAGGGATGGAAACAGGTATATTTCGACAGTGCCCCCATACACATGGTAAATTTCATTATGCACATTAAACACTACAGTGCTCATAGAAGATTATCATGCCACTTTGATATAGTCACTTTTTAAAATTAAAACCCATTTAAAAAGTATTTAAATACTGTAAGTACAGCTTTAACACCTGTTCTTGGGCCTATTTAAGTACACCTTTGGGCTCACAAGTGTCACACCATTGTTTGCCTTAGCAGCATGATGCTACTTGCTAATGCTACACGCTGCTGCGATAGCCCTCACCCGGCTTGTGAACAGTACGACTGGCGATTCGAAGATTGCCAGTTGGGGCAGTCAGGAGATTGTTCGGTAAGATAGGGTCTACAGTAGACGCTAGTGTAGGGCCAGTGTTTGCCTTTTTATTGTCTTTTTGCCAGAGCTTCCCGCGGCTGTTTTGAGCCTCCCTCGTGCCTGAGAGACTCGCCCCTCTTTTTCCCTCCCGCGTTGTCACCCCCCTCCCTCTCCCTTGCGGTCGGAGAATATACGTTCTCCTATGCTATCGCGCGTTTTGAGAAGGACGCCAAGCCTCCTTGGTCCCGTCCTTTTCCTCTCCACGTTCGTGTCACACTCCAGCGGGCGTTAATTCGGAGATTTTGTGGCACGCCGCGGACGCTCCGCTCAGGCTGCCAGCGCTTCTTTCACATGCACGGACCTGTACACCGCGGACACTCTGCTCGGGCTCGTGTGCCACTGGCGCAGCGGAGCCACATTGTGGCTTGTCTTCATTAGTTTATTTACTTTTTTTTTACTTTTTATTTTTTTTCGGTGAACCCTTGATTTTTCCATCTACCTTCATTTTGGTTCACCCCTTCCATCTGGAGCTAACTGCAAGTGGGTCCTAAGACAAAAAAAAAAATATTTTATTTTTATGGTTCATCAGTCTTCTAATATGGCGAACCGTAACACCCCAAATCAGAAAAACTTGGTACGGTATGAAAAATGCAAATAAAAATATATGCAGTGCTCCTTACATTTACTTGACTTTTATTTAATTGCAAACCCAAGATATTTCAGGTTTTTTCTGGTCAACTTCATTTTATATGTTAATAAACATCCATTCCTGCTTTTTCAGGCCTGCAACACATTGCAGAAATGTTGGGACAGGGACAATTTAGGGCTAGTAATGAGGTAAAAAAACTAAATTATGTAACAGGTGATTATAGTCATGATTTGGTACAAAAGCAGGATCCACAAAAGGTCTTTGAGAAGACGGGGGTATGAAAAATATATGCATTTTTCAATCCTTGTATGTCCCTTTAGTAGATGTACGGAACATATAAGGATCAAAAATGCATATATTTTTCAGACCATCCCAACTTTTTCTGACTTGGGGTTGGAATAATTCTCTGAACAGTACTCTGATAGATAGATAGATAGAAATTGAAATCTTTTTCTATCCTTCACCTAACTTGTGGAGAAGGGCATTGCATCACCACAACCTTTCCAAAAATTGGAATATTGAAATAAATGGGTATAGTTACCCTTATTTAGTTTACCATGTCAGGTGGAATGACCCCATGGTGGTGAAAACCCAGACCTGTGTATTAATTATGAAAAAGCTTTACCAGAAAGTAGTAGGTCAATTTGCAGGTGTATCGACGCATGCAGTCATATGGGTCTACCACCAGTAGCAAAAATCCCAGTCTACAGGGAATTTTTGTCAGAATTCTGTCTGAAAGATGGAACTCGTTAACCAAAAAAAAACTCACCAAGAAGTTGCTGGAATTGAATAAAACTTTATATGTATGAAGGAACCGTGATATACCGTACCAGTCAAAAGTTTGGACACATCTTCCCATTCAATGTATTTTTTTTGTCCTACATTTGTAAATTAATACTGAAGTCAACCAGAGTATGAAGGAGCACATAAGGAATCATGTAGTAAACTTAAAAGTGTTAAACAAGCCAAAATATGTTTTAGATTTTAGACTCTTCAAAGTATGCACCTATTGCTTTGAATACAACTTTGTACACTCTTGGCATTCTCTCAGTCAGATTCATGAGGAGTTCCCAGAGGTGAGCACTTGTTGGCTGCTTTGCCTTCACTCTGCGGTCCAACTCATCACAAATCATCTCGATTGGGTTTAGATCATTTACATTTA
The DNA here is from genome assembly GCA_025084515.1 of Ancistrus triradiatus. Taxonomy (NCBI): domain Eukaryota; kingdom Metazoa; phylum Chordata; class Actinopteri; order Siluriformes; family Loricariidae; genus Ancistrus; species Ancistrus triradiatus. The sequence continues at coordinate 93,279 of JAJAGP010002736.1, forward strand.
CAGCATTTAGCAGACGCCCTTATCCAGAGCGACTTACAATTGGTACAGTCTTACAATCCAAGCAATTGGGGGTTAAGGGTCTTGCTCAAGGACCCAACAGTGGCAGCTTGGCAGAGGTGGGATTTGAACCCTGGACCTTCTGGTCCATAGTCCAGTACCTTAACCGCTAGGCTACCACAGTCCCAGATCGGGTGATTGTGGAGGCCAGGTCATCTGATGCAACACTCCGTCACCCTCTTTCTTGGTCAAATAGCCCTTACATAGCCTGGAGGTGTGTTTGGGGTCATTGTCTTGTTGAAAAACAACTTATGTTCCCACTAAGCGCAAACCAGATGGGATGGCATGTCACTGCAGAAAGCTGTGGTAGTCATGCTGGTTAAGAGTGCTTTGGATTTTGAATAAATCGTCAACAGTATCACCAGCAAAGCCATCACCATCACACTTCCTCCTCCATACTTCACGGTGGGAACTACACATGTAGGAACCATGCGCTCAGTCTTACAAAGATGTTTGGAGCCAAAAATCTCAAATTTGGACTCATCAGACCAAAGGACAGATTTCAGTTTTCCACTGGTCTAATGTCCATTCCTTGTGTTCCTTGGCCCAAGTCATTCTCTTCCTCTTGTTCTTCTTTAGAAGTGGAATCTTTGCAGCAATTCAACCATAAAGTATTCACACAGTCTACTCTGAAAAGTTGATGTTGAGATGTTTGTGCTGGATTTTTGGGATTGACTGACCTTCATTTCTTAAAGTAATCATTGACTGTCGTTTTTCTTCAGTTGAGTAGTTCTTGCCATAATATGGATTAGAACATTATTCAAATAGGGCTATTCACTGTATACCAACTTTACCTCTTCACAACACAACTGATGGTCTCAAACACATTAAGAGTGCAAGACATTCAAGAAATTAACTCTTGACAAGGCACAGCTGTTGACTGAAAGCCATTCCAGGTGACTACCTCATAAAGCTGACTGAGAAAATGCCAAGATGTGCAAAGCTGTCAACTAAGCAAGAGGTGCCTACTTTGAAGAATCTAAATATGAAACATAATTTGGTTTGTTTAACACTTTTCTTGTTTACTAAATAATTCCGTATGTATTTCTTCATAGTTTGGATGACTTTAGTATTAATCTACAATGTAGAACATTGTAAAATAATGAAAAAACACTGAATTTGAAGGTATATCCAAACATTTGACTAGTACTGTATGTAAGTACAAAAGTTACAATATTAGAGCAAATGAGTGAGTTTGTTGGGAAAAACTGTACAGTTAAATGGAGGCTCTAGTTGCCATGTTAAATCGCCTCTAGCCTGGATACAAGATGAGATATGGTTGGGCACCACAAGGCCTCCATACTCAAACCTCCATTGCAGTCCAGACTTCTTGTTCAAAACACCACTGCAAACAAAGGCGACAGTGGCTAGCTGTCAGTGGTAGGACATATAATGGGCACCGTGACAACAAATTTCCTCACACCAAGTACCTGGAAATGTTCCGGGCAGATACAGGAGCATGTAATGAAGGTACCACCTGTGTCTGGATGGTGGATAATAGAAACTGTGGGAGCTGCTTGTGCTTGTCAGCACTTAAAACCATCCTTTTTACTGGTGGTCTGTCTGGGCTGTCTGGAGCCTGTTCACCTTGTGTGTGTGTTCTCATGGAAACACTGCTCCCACCATCTCCTAACAGCTAGGACAGATCGGCCTAGACGGCGGGCAATTCATTGAAACAACCATCTTGCTTCTCTTGGTCCAATGATGTGCCCCCTCTCAAAGTCTGTCAACTGGGCAAAATGTCTTCAAATGGGTTGTAGAGGCATGTCTAGCAGTCAACGATCTCTCACCAAGAGGTCCACTACCCACCTGTAATCATTTACATATCCGACTGAGGCATAATTGCAGTTTTGCAGCAATCCGATATTTCTAACTGGGTGTGTTATTTTTTTTGTAAATAAGTATATAAACTTGACCCAAAAATATATAATTTTTTTAATAATTGATCCATTATTAAAGTAATATTAGATTAATTAGAACTTGCAACAGAACCCCACTATACAAACTCATTATCTGTATACCTGCTATAATCTATCAGATATGTTAATCAGTTAACCTGCTATCCAAATCCGAAGTAAACCCACATGGACAGGGGGAGGACCCAGACCACTCCACCTAGGATCGAACCCATAACCTTCTTGTTCGCCGTGATGTTAATGCCAGAGAAAATTTGGAACTCTGCAGTTACTGAGTCTGCAGAGCGTTGGAGACTTTTATGTACTATGCGCCTCAACACTTGGCAACCCTGCTCTGTGACATTAGTGATCTGGCATTTCGTGGCTGAGTTGCTGTGGTTTATAAACACTTCCACTTTTCAGTATCGATCAACTGTGAGTGGTATTGGAAAGTGGAAGTGTTTAGACCACTGCCAAGCGTTGAATGGACTGTGGAGGAAGTCAGTGACAATTACCACTGAATCCTCACTTCATCGTCTTTTGGTCATTATGAATCTTTCTTCCCAAAGATCCAAACAATAATTGTCATTATGGCTCTCAGAGTTTCTGTTCTCACTGTATATGTACTGAATTTCTTCCAGCACCCAGTCCCAATGGCTAAACTTAGCCTTTTTCTTGATCAGGGTCCCAGGGAGTCTGGTGCCCATTCCTGTAGAACACAATAGGCGTGGGTCACTGTTGCAACACTAGAATTTCAAACTGTGAGGAAACTGAATTGTCATGCAAAGTTGGTATAACTGTCATGAAAGAAGATGGTAAGCTGTACAAACCAGGGTACTAAGAAAGCAGAAGATCCAGATGCACAACAGCACAAGTGCCTTCTGCAACAGAATAGACAAGGACAAAGAAATTGCAGATTCGGCAATGCCTACGTTCTGACTAGAAGATGGTTGTTGACTGGAATAGAGAAGAAGATTATTGAGCTCTTGTGGTATGAGTCAGACCAAATGCTTTGCAAGCTAGAAATATGTCTGGGAAAAGCTACAGAAGGTTTGGGATGAAATGTTTGCTGAATATCTTCCAGAATTGCTAGAATGCAAAATGTCTGCGAAGTAGTAACTTCAGGGTTTGTCAATGAATGCAAAATTGTATTGAACAAATGTAGGAAGTGCATGAAGCCATAAAAATGTCAATTTATTAACTATAACTATGGTTCCCTGATTTTTAAAAAGTATTATTTTCCCCTTATATTTACTGAGTCGATTTCAAATGTTTTACACTTGTATTTCAAAAAGGACAAAAATCTGTTAACTTCAAAATGCATTCATTTCATTTCTTGCCTTTTTTTTTATTCTTTTTTTATATTTCTGTACTTTTCCAATTGGCTCTGAATGCAGAATAAGGTATAATCAAATATAACTGAAATAATAAATTATGCATATGTTAATGTTTCTAAAGTTTAACTTGATCACCAAAGTTCAGTTAAAAACTCGTTCTGCTCATTTACCAAACCGCTCTCCGGGGCACATCTTGAGGATCGAGTACCCCCGATATGCATTGTTCTTCTTAACCAATGATAATCGTGCATTTTTCATCTTCAAAATGAGTTTGTAGGAATAACGTCTCTACTGAAACGTATCACTTCATAATGGTGTGAGGACGCTTTACCTGAGTGGGTGGTGTTCGATGCATTCAGCACTTTCATACTGAGAAAGTCAGGCTCAGTATGTGGAGAGACTGCTTAGTGACCCCACCACAAGAACGTATGAACCACATCGGTCGCCCTGCTCACTGACTTATCAGAAAGCAGACAAATGCTGACTCAGAGAGAAAGAAATGGGTTCTGCTCATGTATAAAACACAATTGCTCCACTACTCTGGTTGCTCTTCCTCTGTCATTCAAGTGTAAAACATTTCGGGGAAATGAAGTATACTCTGCTGGTGAAGCTGTAGTGGGAGACATGCGGCTTTTGTAGTCATGTTGAGGGTTTCCCATAAATGTACGGGAACCTGAGTACCTGTGAACGGTGTCATGTGTTAGAGCAATTTCCGTTACTAATGACCTTACGTCATGCTTCTACTCATCCGTTCTTATGTCACTGGATTGCATGCGATTGCTGCTTTCATTATAATCTACCAGAGCTTGGGGATTTCCTACGATACAAACTATTATGTTACTGTCAAAACATGTCACATGTCATAATGTCACTGGCAAAAAATTAATAATACCATTGATCTTCTAAAATTAACCTGCTGTGTATTAGTTTAGTTAGGATCGTGAAGACATAGGTGCATATCCCTGGACACACAGCCCTGGATGGGATCCCAGTCCATCACATGACTGGGTAGGGGTCTCCATCCTCCATCTGGCCTCTCTCCCTCAGATACAGCTAATTGTGTTTGCGTACAATGTCAGAACTTAAACCTGGGTTCCTACAGTGCATTAGAATGCTGCTCCACCCAAGTGCCATAATTATATATTTATAAATATACACAAATTTTAAATATAGTCATTCTACTTCATTCTAAGTCGAATAGCTAGAAGAACTGACTTTAGTGTTTAATCTGTTATTTTGTTTGGTGTTGAGCACACAAACAGAGAAACATGCAGCAAAACAGTCAAAAATCATGATGCTACCACCAGCATGTTTCACAGATTTCTTACGCTGGAATGCAGTGTTTTTCATCTCCAACACACTTCTCATATTGGTCTCATTCATCCACAAAATGTTGTGTGTTTAATATATAAAATAAAATAATCTCCTTTTGATTTGATAGTTTAACTGGTATCTGACATGCTGCATCTACAGTCTAAAGTTGTTATCTTGTCCACTATTTTTGCCGAGAGGCAGGTTTGGTGACCTAACAAGGTTACAAAAAATAGACAAAGTGACAGTCATACCTGATTCTGACATAATGTGTTTTACTGAGCAGCCCGCGGGATCATACAAATCACATTTACAATGGACAAAAACATGCATACAATTCGAGTTCCTATTTATACCAATTCGAGAAGTAGTCCATGATTGACTATTGTTTCTGTGACATGAAGCGCGTGAAGTCCATTCTGCGATGAATTACAGCAAAGATAAGTTTGTTCACTCCACTGCCAACGCCATAGTTATTTCCAGCCATACAAGACCAGACTCCTATCTCTTTGAATGGGGAGAGACCTATATATCTGAAACCGAAAGAGAAATTAATGTTTAAAATGCATATTTAGAATCGCTAGTATTATCTGACAAAAGTACATAATTTACTTGCACTGTTGCGTTCAAATAACACAGAAATATACTATTTTAAGGTTATTCTGGCTACTTTGCATGCGCGTCCCGCCACTACAAAGGGGCCAAGACTTGCCACTCCATCCTCAGACACATTTACTAATATTCCAGTTGGTTCTTTCTAATTATGGGTCGGGGCTTCTGTACTACAGTCGCATTCATATTTCAACCAGTGAGCAGTCTCCTCCTTATATAATGTCTCTGATACCAGACAGGGGCTGTACATCATCCGGTGTTGCAATTTTAATGTAGGACTAAAGTGCCACCTACAACGTTTCGATGTAAAATGCATGGAAGGAAATATGTCATGCCATCACAGTTGGAGAGAGAAGAGGTTGGCAATATAATGGGAGGCGAGATAATGAGGTTAGACTATTTTTGTTGTTTAAACAAATGGGGAAAGACATTAGATTCTCCAAATCTTTGCTGAATGGGTGAAATAAACAGACATTTGACAAGAAAAGTGTAGTGTACTTGGAGCATCAACATGCAACACACATGCTTAATGCACATACATAATACACGCCGGGCACAAGAGAGTAAGGTGTACTGCCACCACAATCCTCAAACCTTTTCTCAGACAACATGGCCCTAACCCCCCTCCCCTCCTCCTGTTGACTGACAATGCCATGCCACTAAAACTCTTACCTTACTCTTACCTCTTACCAAGAGATTCACTCATAATCTCTATTTTATGATATTTATTATTTTAACCTGTTGTATAAACTGTTGTAAAATATTCTATAGTTCTATATTCTTGGTTTTGTTATATTGTTCATAATATTTGGTTCTCTAATTGAAGGTTGTGGTGGCGTAGTGGTTAAGGTAATGGGCTAAGGTCCAGGGGTCAAAGCCCACCTCTGCCAAGCTGGCACTGTTGGGTCCTCGTGCAAGACCCTTAACCCACATTGGTCACAACGTCACTCTGGATAAGGGCATTTGCTAAATTATGTTAATGCAATTAATTCTAATCTATATTTTATTATATTTTCTTTAATTATTATTTCTATTTTTTTCTATTTGGCTTTGTTATATTTAAACTATTATTATAAATGTATTATTTAGGTAATTTAGTTTATGTCCTACATACAAGCTGGCAAGTAGGTTATGTCCCTTTTTGAGTCTTCGTCCTCCCAAGGTTTCTTCCTCAGTTGCTGTAGGCTTTGCTGAATTGGGGCTGTGGGCCTGGATAGTTGTAAAGCAGCTTTGAGAAAATGCTCTGTTGAAATAAATGTAATAAGTGCTATATAAATACATTTTAATACCTTTACTTGTGTAAATGACTGCATAAAGTTTGATTTGATCATTAAGTATGCTTAAGATGAACAGTCTTGCATACATCTGTAAACCTTCAAATGGCATTATCATGTGCGTTTGGGCTTTTGAGTAAAGAAAAAGTATATTTTTTTAAATTAATATTTTATTGCGCCAGTATTTAGACTTTCAAACAATGTACCAAGCAGTTGAAGTTTAGCAGCCTTGCTTAATGACCAAAAGGTGGCAGCTAGGCAGTGCTGGGACTTCTCTCCAGCCTCTAATCAATATCAACTTGAGCACATTAATAACTAATATTAAATAGGTTGTGAAGAAGAATAATTATACCAGCATATTGTAAAGGTTATATATATAGGCAAACTCAAAAGCATATACAAACAACCACAATAGCCTCAGAGTAAATGCATGTTGCAGGCCAGGTGGTAGTTTGTTGTTATCTTGGTATCTCAGATCTGACTAACTCTATACCACAGCTCAACCTCAGACACGTTTATTCCAGTAAACATTCCACTCCTAAAGGCTGGTATGGCAGAAATACTTATTTATTTATTTTCATGTTTTAACCCATCCTGTTGCCTTTGCCTTTCCACGATCACAGGGGCTCCGGCTACTATCTCTGAGGAACACAGAGCGCTGGTACCTTGCAGGACCAGCAGGAGTTTCTGTCACAGCATTGTTGGATGATCCTTTGACTATTTTAGCGAGTCCCCGGTGCAGGGCACCACCAGGATTACAAGGTATTAGACCATTGTGTCACCCAAGCCCCATGAGAGAAATATGGGCTAGAAATTGTACAACGAAAACAACATTTAACAGAA
>JAJAGP010002737.1:0-22500 GCA_025084515.1 Ancistrus triradiatus
TCTCTGTCTCTCTCTGTCTCTCTCTCTCTGCCTCTCTCTCTCTCTCTCTCTGTCTCTCTCTCTCTCTGTCTCTCTCTCTCTCTGCCTCTCTCTCTCTCCCTCTCCCTCTCTCTCTCTCTCTCTGCCTCTCTCTCTCTCCCTCTCTCTCTCTCCCTCTCTGCCTCTCTCTCTCTCTCTCTGACTCTCCCTCTCTCTCTCTCTCTCTCTCTCTCTCAGGTGCATAAGTTGTTGATAGTAGTGGAGTTGCTGCTGGGAGAAATTCCTGATCGTCTGCAGTTCCGCCAGCCGTCTCTAAAGCGCTCCCTCATGCCCTACTTCCTTCTTACTCAGGGTAAAACACACACTCATAGTGTTATGTATCTGCAGCATGCTTTTTGTTCTAGAACACTGTACAAAAGTTTTAGGACACCTTTACGTTAGATGTACCATTGTTTCAGTGATGGTACAATGAACATATGTAATTACTTCTCTGTCTCTTTATTAGAAAATAACCAGAAAATACAGGAGATATTTGTGTAGTAAGGAAACAATCGGAGTAAAACGGCTTCTGAAGGGCAGAGCGGAGAGTATTCAGCGCGGCCTCCCCTTACACTTAGCAATCGCAGCATCTGGGAGCTTCTTGGACATGCCAAGTCGGCCCTCTTACTGTCTCTCAGTAGCTGGAGCAGGTCTTTTTGGAAGGGTAGCCGCCGAAGGACCACTTTCCCGAAAGATACGCTAAAGCTGACAATGAAGATCGGTATGAAAAAAAAAAAAAATGGAGTGACCAATCCACGGCTTTGGTGCCGATGATTGACATGAGAATGGTGTCCTAAGACTTTTGCCCTGTGCGGTATGATAGTAGTAGGGTGTTGTTTATGACAGTGTGTCATGGCATGATGTCACATCCTGCTGTGTTTCTGCTTGCAGCCGTACGAACCGGAAACCTGGCCAAGTTTAATCAGGTGCTGGATCAGTTCGGAGAGAAGTTCCAGGCCGACGGGACCTACACCCTCATCATCCGGCTGAGGCACAACGTCATCAAAACCGGTCGGGACCTGTTCTGGGATAGAGGGGGCGTTTGAGGTCCTAAGCTGGAACACGGGAGGGGGTCGGTCGTGCCGGGCTCTGAGGGCTAGGGGCAGCTACAGGGAACAGGGGCGGGTCAGCAGCGCCACCTTAGGCCGTCAGCTGCACCTGCAGCAGCATTATTTTAGGAAGGCCTTGTTATCGTCTTACGTGGGCTACGTAGCATTGTAGCGCTTACGCTATGCGGTTTGAGACGCATTCCGAATTAGTGTTCATCGTTATTTAGTATAATCTGCTCAGAGGAAAAACATCAAAGCAAACTTTAAAAAAATTAGCAGACAGGAAATGGAGAACAGGAAAAATCCTTTGAAAGTACGATGATTGTAGGGCGATGGCGGAAAGTTCGGTAAGTTCATCGGCGACTTTGTGAACTCCTACAGCCTAAGATAAGTGTGGCTCTATCGAACACTTATCTTAGGCTGTAGAACAGAGGTGAGAAAAAATAAGATCATCCTTAAGAAGTTATTTCAAGAGAGAATTTTTGTAAGAACCAAGTTAAGAAAAAAACACATTTAAGAGGATTTTCTTTAACAAGTTATTTGAAGAAAACGTATTTCCTTAAGAGTGGTGTTAAGAAAAACGCGTTTAAGATTTTCTTTCTGAAGGCTGTGTGTGTGTGTGTGTGTGTGTGTGTGTGTGTGTGTGTGTGTGTGTGTGTGTGTGTGTGTGTGTGTGTGTGTGTGTGTGCGTGCGTGTGCGCGCACAGGTGTGAGGATGATCAGCTTGTCGTACTCCCGTATCTCTCTGACCGATATCGCTCAGAAGCTGCAGCTGGACAGCCCTGAGGACGCCGAGTTCATCGTCGCAAAGGTAACACACACACACACACACACACACTAAGGCGCTGCAGCAGCTGATTCCATGGGCCCTGTGCGCCTGCAGGCCATCCGGGACGGAGTGATCGAGGCCAGTATTAACCATGAGAAGGGCTACGTCCAGTCCAAAGAGACCATGGACATTTACGGCACCCGGGAGCCTCAGCTGGCCTTCCACCAGAGGATCTCCTTCTGCCTGGACATCCACAACATGTCCGTCAAGGTGCGGCTTCCACACTCCCACCCCGAACCCATCACCATTAATGATGCCCTCTAGTTAGTTTGGAATGAATAAAGCACATTTGCTGGTGTGTGTGTGTGTGTGTGTGTGTGTGTGTGTGTGTGTGTGTGTCCATGTGTCCCTACAGGCCATGAGATTCCCACCCAAAGCCTATAATAAGGATCTGGAGTCTGCAGAGGTACACACTTACACTGTCTGTCTGTCTGTCTGTCTATGAGAGAGTGTGAATCCGACAAGTTCATATTTAGTCATAAGACAAACATAAGACAAACTCTGCCATAAAGTGGTGGATCTGAAATGGTGTTACTTCGACATCTGGTGGTAAAACCTGGGAATTGCACTTTCAGATTTTTAATCAGACACCTGGATTCACAAACGTGTCTTAAGAAAGAAAAATCTTAAATCTGTTTTTTCATAACTTCATTCTTAAGAAAAAGTTATGTGTTAGACAAATAACTTCTTAAATTTTTTATCTATTATTTTTTAAGCATTCTGTTCTTAAATGTTTTCTTAGCCTTATGATGGAATCACACTCATCTTAGGCTGTAAGAGTTTTAAAAAGTAAGCATCGAAATTAATCACACTTTAAATGGCTTAATGATACTAGTGGTAATAGTAGTAATATCAATAGTAATGGTAGTAATAATAATAATGGTTATAATAATAATGATGATGATGATGATGATGGTGATGGTGATAAAAAACGATAGTGTTGAGGATGATATGAATGATAATTATAATGATGATAATAATAGTAATGATGATGATGATGATGATAATAAAGGTGGTAATAATAATAATGTTAGTAGTGTTTATGTGGATGATGGGTTGATCTGTCCTGCAGATGAGCTCATGTCATTGACTCATTGGAAACCTCCGGAGTTCCCCAGAGTTATGATCATACTTCTTTACAAAGACTTTTCATCATTAACTTTTACTTGCGTATTGCTGAGTGGGACCAACGCTTCCCCTGAGCTTCCTTTGAAAGTTATGACTTGTTGATGAGGTTCATAAATCTGGGCCGTGGGTTTTTTTTTAAAAACCACAAACACTGTCCTTCCTGTTTTTGGGGTGTTGCAGGATGACTCTAAGCTTATCTCAGACTATCAGATGCTTTTTTGAAACGTAGGAGGTTTACGTAAGCTCCAGCCTGAGTTCCTACACAGAGGTGTCGGGGTAAGATATCAGTAGGTTGAGCGGAATGGAGTGTTTTTGGACTGAATGGCTTCCCATATTTGTGGTGTTTTACATTCTGATAAACTACTGATGGTACCAGTAGACTAAAACACTGTGTGTGTGTGTGTGTGTGTAGGAGCGGAGGGAGCGGGAGCAGCAGGATCTGGAGTTTGCTAAAGAGATGGCAGAAGATGATGATGACAGTTTCCCATAATCCCTCGCTGTGCACATTTAGCTCTCTTTTCTTTATTGTGCCGTTTCCCTCAGTAGAAGCTGTTCTGAGATGAGCAGCTTTCGCTCTGACTCTGTCTGGATTTCTAAACCCTGTGCCCGAAGCAGACTCGCACGTGGTTAAAATTCCCCCATAAGTTGATGACGGTGTAACATGACGAGCTTCTGCAGAGCCACTTTTCAGCTGTGGTTTAACACCTTCACTTCAGTGTGATAATAAAGTTGCTTTTCTAAGATCATCTCACTGATTGTCATGCTTTAAAAAAAATGAGAAACAGCTTTGAGAGCAGAAGCGATTACAAAGGAGAAGCTCCGAGTGCTAGTGAGGGAGATTATTGGTGGAAAAGGGGCTCCATTTTTAATGAAACAAGCATTAAAGCAAACTGTGAGCCTCTGTGTTATGGCTTCAATCATATTATGTTCTTAGTCGGGTGTGTAACCTCAGTTCTCTCTCTTTAAATGATAAATTCCTGTCATTTCATTAAATAATAAGAAAGAAGTTCAGTGCTACCACCTGGCAGAACTTAGGATGTTGAGGTTCTCTTTAGGAGTGTCTAGGGTGGACAGGATTAGGAATGAGATCATCAGAGGGACAGCACAGGTTGGAAAATTGGGAGACAAAATTCGAGAGGGAAGACTGAGATGGTTTGGACATGTGCAGAGGAGGGATAGTGGATATATTGGTAGGAGGATGTTGGAGATGGTGCTGCCAGGCAAGAGATGGAGAGGAAGACCAAAGAGGAGTTATATGTTTGTGGTGAATGAAGATATGCAGGGAGTTGGGGTGAGAGTAGAGGACGTGGAGGACAGGGTGAGGTGGAAACGTTTAACTCGCCGTGGCGACGCCTGATAAAGGGAGAAGTCGAAAGAAGAAGTTGTTCAGTGCTACCACCAGCATGCTTCGCAAAAACGCAGAGTATCAGAACTGGAACCCGTTCTGGGTCCGGACCTTAATACGGGTGGTCAGTGGATACCTAACACCGAGCTAAACACAGTTACAGAGCAGGTGGTTCAATAACAAACGCAGATGCATTATTTTATCAATTCACATATTAGTAATTAAAGAACTGGTCATTAAGTCGTGTCTTTATGTGACTCCCAACACATGTTCACTGATGATGAAGGGACATTTTCTCTGTTGATGCTGAGTATGCACCGATGAAACGGGAGATAATAGAACAACAAAGGAAATGATGCATCGAAAAATGTCACCAGTCAGAATTACAGCTTCTGTTAAAGACAGGTTTTTTTTATTCTAATTAACTACAGCCCCAAATCAGAAACGTTTGGGACAGTATGGAAAATGCAAATAAAAGTAAAGGCAGTGTTTCTTACTTACTTTGACTTTTATTACATTACAGACCGTATGCACCCAAGATACGTCATGTTTATTTTTTTATAAAATCCATTCCTGCATTTTAGGCCTTCAACACATTCCAAAAAAAGTTTAGGGTAATTTAGGGCTAGTAATGAGGGATGTGACTTCAAACAGGTGATTATAATCATGATTTGGTTTAAAAGCAGCATCCAGGAAAGCCTGAGTCTTTGAGGAGTAAAGATGATCAGAGGATCTCCAGTTTGTCACCCAATGTTTAAAAACAATGTTCCTCACAGAAAGACTGGAAGGGATTTATACACTGCTCAATAGGAAGCAACACTGATTGACAATCAATTTCAGATGCTGTTGTGCAAATGGAATAGACAACAGGTGGGAATTATTGGCAGTTAGCAAGACTCTTCTGCAGGTGGGGACCACAGACCACTTCTCAGTACCTATGCTTTCTGGCTGATGTTTTGGTCACTTTTGAATGTTGGTGGTGCTTTCACACTCGTGGTAGCATGAGACGGACTCTACAACCCACACAAGTGGCTCAGGTAGTGCAGCTCATCCATGATGGCACATCAATGCCAGCTGTGGCAAGAAGGTTTGCTGTGTCTGTCAGCGTAGGAGTGTCCGAGGGGGAGGGCTACCAGGAGACGGAGCAGTTTGGACACCAGGAGATGTGGAGGAGTCGTAGGAGGGCAACAACCCAGCAGCAGGACCGCTACCTCGCCTTGTGCAAGGAGGAACAGGAAGGCGGAAAACTGCAGAGCCCTGCAAAAATGACCCCAGCAGGCCACCAAACATGGGCATGCGTCTGCAAAAAAAGGTTAGAAAAACCGACTTTCCATGAGGGTGGTATGAGCCCAAAGTCACCGATGGAGGTTGTGCTCACAGCCCCAACACCGTTGCAGGACGCTTGGCATTTGCCAGAGAACACCAGGATTGGCAAATTCGACACTGGGTCCCTGTGCTTCTCACAGATGAAAGCAGGTTCACACTGAGCACTGGAACAGAAGTGAACAAGTCAGTAAGCAGATTTATTATAGCGCTTTTTTACAATGGAGCATGTCTCAAAAGCAACTTTAAAGTTTGCTTATCTCCTAATAACTACGTCAAATCCAAATTGAGCGAGCCTAGGGCGACAGTGGCAAGGAAAAACTCCCTGTTCTAGGAAGAAACCTTGGGAGGACCAAGACTCAAAAGGGACCCACCATCCTTGGGCGGCGTTAGATGTAAATTAAGAGCGAACTAAAGTCCATGGAGTCAAAGTTCGAAAGAATGTGAGTCTGCACATAGACATTAAGGTGACAGAGTCTGGAGACGCCACACCATGGAGAGAGATCTGCTGCCTGCAACATCCGTCAGCAGGACCGGTTTGGAAATGGTTCAAGTAATGGTGTGGGGTGGCATTTTCTTTGGAGGGGCCGCACAGCCCTCCATGTGCCGTAGAGGTAGCCTGACTGCCTTAGGCACCGAGATGAATCATCAAGACCCTTGTGAGACAATTCTGCTGGTGCGGTTGGCCTGGGGTTTACTCCTAATGCAGGACAAGCTAGGACTCATGTGGCTGGAGTGTGGCCCAGGCCAGTTCCTGCAAGATGAAGGCATGGAAGCTATGGACTGACCCACCCGTTCCCCAGACCTGATTCCGATTGAGCACATCTGGGACATCATGTCTCACTCCATCCACCAACGTCACGTTGCACCACAGACTGTCCAAGAGTTGCCGGATGCTTTAGTCCTGGTCTGGGAGGAGATCCCTCAGGAGACCATCCGCCACCTCATCAGGAGCATGCCCAGGCGTTGTAGGGAGGTCATACAGGCACGTGGAGGCCACACACAATACTGAGCCTCATTTTGACTTGTTTTAAGGACATTACATCAAAGTTGGATCAGCCTGTAGTGCGTTTTTCCACTTTCATTTTGTGTGTGACTCCAAATCCAGGCCTCCATTGGTTAAAAAATTTGATTTCCATTGATGATTGTTGTGTGATGGCAAGGGATTCCTTTATCAAACCTTTACCAAGCTCTATAATACAGAGCTACATTCACAGATACCACTTAAAACGTTACTGTGCTAAAAAGAAGCCTTATGTTACAACCATGTCCAGAAGCAGCTCGACTCCCCTGGGCTCAGCGGCATCTGGAATGGACCATCATACAGTGGCGACGGGGACCCATCAGTATAACAGATCTTTTTTTGGAAGAAATCCAGACTGTTATGAGGAACAAGTCCAAAAGCCAGGCTCTGTCATAGTATGGGGTCGGGTCAGGGCCCTTGGTGAAGGTCATTTACACTTCTGCAGAAAAGTACACTGAGATTTTAGAGAAACATGAGCTGCCTTCAAGACGACATCTTTATCAGGGACGTCCATGAATTTTTCAACAAAAAAATCATCTTCCCATCTTCTTTGGGAACATTGTTTAAAAAACATTTTGTTGAATAAAAACTGGAGATCCTCTGATATCTTTACTCCTCAAAGACTCCAGCCTTTCCTGGATGCTGGACCAAATCATTGATTACAATCATCGTTTGAAATCACATCATTATTTAGCTTTTATCCCATACCAGCCATAAATTCTAGCTCTCAGAATCTCCTTTGTTCGTACCCATGGATTTTTACACTCCCAGACATGTGTGGAAGAGCAGACTTTGATAGATCCCTGTTCTTTAAATAAAACAGGGTGCCCACTCACACCTGATTGGCATCCCATTGATTGAAACACCTGACTCTAATTTCACCTTCAAATTAACTGCTAATCCTAGAGGGTCACATACTTTTGCCACTCACTAATATGTAATATTGGATCATTTTCCTCAATAAATAAATGACCAAGTATAATATTTTGTCCCATTTGTGTAACTGGGTTCTCTTTATCTACTTTTAGGACCTGTGTGAAAATCTGATGATGTTTTAGGTCATATTTATGCAGAAATATAGAAAATACTAAAGGGTTCACAAACTTTCAAGCACCACTGTATCTGGGGTTCATACTGCCTGCAACTAAATAAACGTCACAGGAAATGCAAGGCACCATGCAGGGTATGTTTTAATTGTATTTTGCGTACCGTCACTCCTGTCTCTGATTGGGGTGCTAATGATAACCTTCTTCGGACGCACATGGGTTCCTCACCTGCAGGCTGACAGGTAGGGGCTTGGTGCAGTGACAGCCAAGCAACTCATAATACTGTACAATAACTATCATCCCTTTCAGGGAACACTTTCACTTCCACCTGCTGAATTCTGGGAAAGAACGTTTATCGCAGTAACCTGATCCGGGTAGCCTGGTTTTTTATCTGTAAGGTGTTGGTTCGGCCCTGTGTGAACATGTTCTGGAGGGATTCCATTCATTCTACCACGCTTCAGGGGAAATAAAGGATTGAGAAATATTAAAACGCTGATGTAACAAAACCACACACGCGTTATGCAGAATGGATGGTGACGTCTTTTCTTTTGTCACTCAGGATCTTCCAGGACGGAAAAGACATTTTATAATATTGATAAAATGTGCAGGAATAATAACTGTTTCTCAATCAGCGTGTGTCAATTAAATCAAGTTATTATTTTAAAATATATTTTACACACTGATGTGTTCAAAATTGTCCAAACTGACAACAATGTCATTATAAGTTCATAATCTAGAGTTAACATGCCTTCATTTTAACAGGGCATTATGGTAATAACATAGTGTTAGTACTTAATAGTGACTAATAACATTAAATTAAGATTACTGAACAGTAACAGAAAGTGATGGTAAAGGGTAGATTAGCAGCATTAAGTATCATAGAAAACATACTTTAATTTAAAAATATAACAGCAATGTTAGAATGATTTCTTACAGCTGTATTTATTAGGTTTTGATATAAATAATAAGCTTAGTAATGTTAGTATTAGACAAGAGTCAGAAAAGGTTTATTACGTTAATTGCTAGTACTAATAATATTTATATTTTCAGTCAAATTATAACAAATGAATAGTTACAGTATGTAAATAATATTATAAATTGAATTGTGCTAGAAAAATCAGTATAGTAAATTTGTTCACATTTTAAGCCACTTTTCCTGGTATTTACTACAAATTTATGCTAAATTATTTAAATTGTATGTAGTTTATTGTAAATGAATTCATTTACTTCACATGTGCTACAAATAACAAAATTGTTAGATATAAAATAATGAAGTCCATTATAGCTAACTGAAATAACTCAGTTGGTTATTACATGAGTATTTATATTAGTTATATAAGAGTTAATAGTGTTTATTTGCCTGTATCAATGCACTAATAAATATTTATGAGCCATAATGAAAATAGTAAGTGCTGTTTACTTTTATTAAATTCTAGGTTCCAAAAAGCTACAGAAAGTTAATAATATTGATTACAATTTTCTATTTAACTGTTACTCAGTCACTGTAGGTCAATAGGAAATAGACTCATTAGGTTCTCTCCAGTTTTGAAAATCTCGATATCTTTTACTAAGTAATGATTGAAATTTCACATTGTGCATCCTGTACCCACACCATCACACACCGGTGTCGAGTCACCAAAAAGTTGGAGCACACACACAATCACTGAGAAACACACCCCTTCACACACTCTAACTAGTCACAGATGAAATTTCCCAGATTCCACAACCCTACAGTTTACTTCATAGCTCAGTGGGACATTAAATACCTGCTGCACTAGGCAAGCGACCAACATCTGAAGATTCTCCACACAGTGCAGCTGCACCATCTCAAGAAACCAAACAAGCTCCATAAGCACCATGAAGTCGCTCCTCAGTAAGTCTGCTTTAATATTTAACCTGCCTTAATGTTTTGGACAAATGCTTCCTCATGCTGGTGCTCTGGTGCATGTGGATCAGATTTTAGGTTTGTGCAGAGATGATGTAGTCTTGATCTTAAAGACCTTAAAGAGTACTGAGGTTAAAATGAGGAGGTTTATTTGAAACCTGAGTCATTTTAATTGTAAAATGTTAGTCCTAAGTGGTGTTGCCCTTTGGATTCTGTATTAGTTCTGACAAACGTTATGACCATCTTGAGCGGTTTAGTATCAGCCCTAAATTAAACTAGTTAGGAGTTAAATTTGGACCTTCTTGGTTCTTAGGTTAGACATGTTGTTTGCGAGTTTCTTCAGACTTTAAGAGTTTTGTCTAGTATACATTTGCGTCGATCTCTTTCATTCCAACCCAGATTTATATCAGTCTTAAAATGGAACTTGCATCGTTTTTGTGTCCAGTTTCCTCCCACATTTCAAAGACATGCATAAATAATCATAAATGACTTTTATGTTACTTTTGAGAAAAAGATTCCGTCACTCGTAGGTCTGGTCATGCTGCCCCTATGTGTTTGTTCAACCTGATGCTTTTTATGTTAGTCTTGCGAAGGCTGAAATAATAGCTGGTGGTTTTTAGATTGGTCCTAAGGTGTTTAAAGTTAGTCTCAGTAGTTGTAGTTTAGTCCTGAGGAGGTCTGATTATTCCTAAGGAAGTTTTGAGTCAATTGTACAGGAAACGATGGTTTTTATTCATGATGAGTGCTGAGGTAATTAGTCACATTTCAGGTCTACGCAAGTCTTTTTGTGTATAAGGTCTACTAAGGAGTGAACTCTGCTTTGTGAATGTAGATCTGATTTTGGTCTTTTCTTCCACAGTTTTGGTTCTACACTTTTCATTAGCACTGGATTGCTTTTCCTCACCCATCAGTCCTCCTGGCGTGCAGAACCTCGACTTGAGTTTAGTGTCCAATATTTTAAAACGTATTCCAGCAGTGGAACGCTCCTGTGTAAGAAGCACACACACACACACACACCTGATTGTCACAAGAAATACATCAAGATAGTAATAATAATAAAATAATTTACCCTTCTGCTTTATTATGGCAGAGACTTACAGGATTTTGGCTCTGGTTAGTACAGTAAAGTTATTAAAGACAAAGGTTAGACTTTGTTCAGGTTTTCCAGGGGAAAGGAACATTTAAAGGTTGGATTTCTCTTACATTTTCAGTGTGAGATCAAACTCATTAATCCATCTTTTCCAAGAATACTTGAGATTAATTATTCGAAGTTGGCCAAAACCTGGCAAATAATGTATGTAATAAATTATTTTATTTTATGACAAATTGCTGGCAAAGCTTAGCTGTAACAAACTAGTGATAACACTACTATAGCTAACGAGCTAGATAGCCGTCTTGATCAGACTTCGTGCTTTAGTGAGTACAGTAAACACTGAGTACTTCTGATATAGTATTTACGATTTAGTCATTTAGTAATATTAAATATTTAGCCCCTACATACGAAGGATTAATACTAGCGCTAGCTGACGCTAACCGCTAACGCTAGCTAAAATCAGATGCAGCGATTGTAGGCAAGCATATGATTAATTTACATTAATTCATCTAATTTCTTTTGCTTCAAATCAATGTGATTATACATTCTAGCAATCTGTGTTCGTTTTCTGTTGTTTGACAGCAGGTAAAATGATTAAAAGTTGTATTTCCATGTTTCCTTCAAGCTGCTTGTTAGTATATATCTATGTAAAATATATAACATACGCTCTATAGAACTTACACCGTCCTTACTGTAATATGTAAAGTAAATATGCACATGATAAATGACAAACAGGTTAAAAGTGTCCCTGGCTGATGTTCTAATTCTTTTTTTCTTTGCATTTTAGGATCTCTCCTTTGAGCAGAAGAACCTGGAGTACCTGAGTTCCACACTGCAGATTCCTCCTGCTCCCAGACTGTTGGAAACGCAGTCCACGGTGAGGATTCAGTGCCATTTTTATCTTAGGCTAAAATAATGGAATGTCGATTGACCGCTGAGCAGTTGTAACCCCGTGTCTCGTGCTGCAGATGGTGAACTTGCAGAGCATCGCTGACGGTCTGGAGCTGCACCGTCACCTGCTGCAGGACATCAAAGAGAAGCTGAAGTGTTCTGGAGACATCACGCAGCTTCTGGCTGACATCAGTGACCTCATGCAGGAGGTTGGTGTGAGCTTTAACTACCAGAGCTGTGTCGGGGACCAGGGTGCATGTTTGGGTTTTCTGACATTATCTGTGTGTGTGTGTGTGTGTAGATGGAGCGCTTGGCCGGTGTCTCACCCTCAGACACACAGCCCAGCTCGTTCTCGCTGGCCGAGCTGCTGGCCGATGACGAGTACAGGCTGAAGGTGGCCTTGCATCTGATCCTGAAGCAGCTTCTTCCTTTCACTCATTACACTTGGCGAACGTTACGTCAGATCAAGAATAGAAACGTCTGAGTCCGTCACATAAACCGTATTGCAGCGTCGAACGTCTGCTTACAGGAAAGATTCACATGCGAGGAAACTATTTATTATTTATTTATTTGATAATTTATTTATGTATTTATTTATTCCGTTGTTCAGTGTCATTCAGGACTTTGCACACAAACAACGCGTTTATGTACAGCTCCAGGCTGGATTGTTATTTGGGTTTTGCACAGAGTGAATAAAAGAGTTTTCTGTTTAAATGTGTGTGTGTGTGTGTGTGTGTGCAGGTTTGGAAAGCCATCTGCATAGAGCTTACTGATTATTATTATTATAATATATAAACAAACGGAATAAATGTGAGCTGGATGCACCTGTGATTCAGTTCTGTTCAGAAAGCGCGGCAAACGCTTTGATGTCACAGCTAACACAGAGCCAGGTAGAGGGCGCTGCTGAGGTGACGTCTATAATCTTTCTACAAGCTTACGAGTTTGTGCCGAGAGTACGAGGTCGCATTAAAAGCAGCTCATGTTGGCACGCTATTTCTTCACTAGGCATTCCCAAACATCCGTCAAACCTCGAAGCAAAGCGACTCACAGCGTTAGAACATTAGCATTAGCTACATGAAGTGTAACGTATATACAGAAGAGCTTATGGTTTCCCATCATGTGCTGCATAATTGTTGCTAATTAGCCGCTGACCGGGCAGGCTCTGAACCTTCAGGACATGACCTTATAAGGAACAGAGGAATACGACCAGCCTGCCGGCGTTTGGCTAATTAGCACTTAGCATAGTGAGAGATTACACAAAGACTCCAAGCGTGTGAGCGCTAGCTATGCGTTACATGTAACTGTACATTAAACAGCGCCCGGCGGGGCGATGCCGTGTCCCTGCGCTCAGTGCTCCTGTCGTAGCCAGGGTTCAAATCCCACCCCCGACTCTCAGAGCGAGGCCCTTAACCCACGGCGGCCTGGACTGTAGTGCTGTGAGAGGCTCTGGGTGAGGGCGTCTGCTAAATGACTAAATGCAAATGTAGTGCACGATGTAGGGAGGGTGCGGGTTTGGGACGGAGCCTCTCAGTTAGTTTTTCCTCTGCTCCTGATCTTTCTTCCTCTGCTTCTCTCTCTGTCTCTCCAGTTTCTCCAGCGCTTTACGCTCTTTCTCCGCCGCCGCGTGGATGTCTTTAATACGCCGCTTCAGCAGGCCGCGGTCCGACGAGTTCAGCACGCCCAGAGCCTGCACGCACATGCACGCACACGTACACACACACACACGCACACACACACGTACACACACACGTACACACAGATGGGCGTGTCACTTAAGCACACGTACAATTCACTGGCTCAAACATTAGCACTCTGAATGCTTTCACTGATTCAAACACTGACTCCCTGAATGAAATAATCTTGGTCATAAATAAATGATTCTTTGACTCAGTAAATTTTTAAAAAGCATCAAAATGACCAAGCGATTCACAGATTCAACAGTGACTCTTAATTATAAACAAACAATTAATTGACTCAAAAACTGACTCTCTGAACGATTGCATCTTTGTTGTAAACAAATGAATAATTCACTGAAAATAAAAAGCATCAAGATGACCAAACGATTCACCGATTCAAACAACGACTCACTGAACAAGAGATTCTTGGTCGTAATCAAACAATCATCGACTCACTGAATTAAAAAAAAGCATCACGACAAAATCATGACATCATGACAAAATGAATCATTGATTGAATGAATCTTGGCAATAATCAAATGATTCTTTGACTCAGTGATTCACTCTGAGAGACTGTTTAGTTTTGTGGACTGCCAGAAGGTGGTGCTGTAGACGTAATGAACTGTATATAGGTGGCCAAGAATGAGAGAATCTAGGTCATAAACAAGCGATTAATCGATTCATTGATGATTTGTTGAGCAGCAAAACAACCAAACAATTCACTGATTCACTGAATTAAAAAAACATCGAAATGATTCAACAATTCAAAAACAGGCTGACCTCAGTAAGAAAAGCATCAAAATGATCAAGTGAATCATTGATTCAAACACCAGCTCACTGAATTAAAGAATCTTGGCAATAAACCAACGATTCTTTGAGTCACTGATTGAAAAAGCATTAAAAAGACCAAATGAGTCACTGATTCAAACACTGACTCACTTTTCGAGGTTGTTTAGTTTTAGTTTTAGGTGTGTGTGTGTTTATTATTGGAGGACCTTGAGCTTGGTTCCATCCATCTGCAGCAGCACTTCTCCATCCACGTCTTTATCGCGGAACTCGGGGACGTACTGCTCCATGTTCAAACTCCTCAGCCAATCACACACCTGCTGAGTGCTCCACGAATTCACCACCCGCTGAGGCTCATCCACACGCTGCACACACACACACACACACACACACACAAAGTGAGAGTGTTATGACGTACCGTGCTGTAGGTGGCGCTGCTGTGTGCACTGACCTCGTCTGAGGACTGAGAGAGGGTGTGGTAGGGGTGGGAGGAGCGAGAGTCTGACGGAGTGAGAGGAGTTTTAGGGGAAAATTCATCACTGAACGCCGACTCCTGAAAAGAAACCAGAGCTGCAATCAAACTACAATACAAAACAACAACAAAGCAGAGCAAACTACAGGAGGTCTGCCGGAGTACGGAATCCATAAACCACCTAAGCCCTGAGTAAGTGCAGGGATAGAAAAGCAAATAAAAAAAGAGAGAGAGAAGAAAAACAAGAAACGCAAAAGAAGAAAAAGAAGGAAAACTAAGGATGGAAAAAAACAGGATGTAGAAAAAGGAAAAGGGCAAAAAGAACTAATCAAGGGAAAAGGGAAAGAAGTCAAAATTAAGAAAGAAAAGAGGGAATAACCTAGGATAACAAAGAAAGAAAATAAGAGAGGCAGAATGGAAAGAAGGATAAGGAAAAAAAGAACATTCTGATAAAAACCTAATGAGAACAAAAAACAGAAAATCCAAAAAGGAAACATGAAAAATGGAGGAATGGATAAAGAATAAAGAAAAGAAAGGAGAGATCAAGAAAAAGAGAGAGGAAAGAAATGAAAAAGCATGAAAGGAGAAAGTGTAAGAAACAAAGTAAAAAAGAAAAAAAATTGTAGGAGGATAGAATATAAAAATAATCAAAAAGAACAGAAGGAAAAGAATGGAAGGATAAAAGAAATTGAAGGGCAGAAAATACAAAGAGAAAACAAGAAAGATGAGGGAAGGAACAAGGAATAAAGAAAAGAAAGGAGAGATAGAGGACATTAAAGAAAAGACAGAAGAAAGAAAGAAAAAAGCATGGAAATGTAAGAAAATTAAAAAGAACAAGTGGAGAACAAACAATCCTGAAATAGAGGTGATAAACAAAAAAAGAAAGAACGTAAGGAAATGAAATTAATCATAAAGATTAGAAAGGAAGGATGGAGAGAAAGAATTAATGAGAAAGGATGAGTTTCTTTTTGTTAAACTCTAAGCTTAACCCTGCAGCGACTGTTTGATTTAAGACCTGAAATAAAGAAGAGTGTATTCGTTTGTAGCGTCATGTGAACCTGCGAATCTGATTTGCTGGGGCTGCGGGACGGGGGCGCTATTCTGGGTGATGAGGACAAAGACGATGAAGCTCGATGAGTGTCGGAAAACCAGGAGAACGGAACGAAGGATCCGGAGTGACGAGAGGAATTCTCACAGAGTTCCCTACTGCCCAACGAGAATCTGTTGGTCTTATCTCTCTTTACTCTGACGTAGGAACGGCGCAGAGTCACGCTGCGACAGAAAGACCGAGAGACACAGAGAGAGAGAGAGGGAGAGGGAGAGAGAGAGAGAGGGAGAGAGAGAGAGACAGAGAGAGGGAGAGAGAGAGACATTCACTCACTGATCCAATTACAAACTAATAACACTATGGTTCAATCTTTATGAAATTTCATGATTTCTTCCCACATCCACCAGAGGGCGCTTCATTACACACAAAAATCATATACAATCGAGCGCCCTCTGGTGGATGCGTCCATAAAGCCTTAGTAAACCAAGCCGAACGTTTGATGGTGACTCACCCCAAATCGAGGAACCTTCGCTTGGTTTTCTTATCTAGAACCACGGCGGGACTGTCGGGTTCCCCCGTGACATCATCCTGACTGTCGTCCGACACCAACACTGTAACCAAAACACAAACGGATCCTTGGGCGTGTCCCAAACCACACGCCGTGAACGGAGTATGATGTGAGGGGTGAGGGGTGAGGGGAGAGGGTTACCTTCGCTGTCGGGACGTCTCGCCCGGCGGAAGTGTACGGGCGAGGTTTCGGGACAGGACCTGCAGGGGGAGGGCGGGGCCGGTGGCAGCAGTGCATCGTGGGAGGTGGTGTTGGTGAGCTGGCGGTAACGAGATTTAGGATCCTCTGGGGAGCGGCGGGAGAGGGCGGAGTCAAACGAGGAGAGGAGGAGCTCCGGGGAGAGAGAGGAGTCACGCAGGAAGGAGTGAAGGGGGACGGAGTGAAGCGGTGTGTCCGCCGGCTACACACACACACACACACACACACACACACACACAATCAGTCTAGTACACACTTAAATTAATGATTTTTATTTCTATATCCCTACAGCACTGTTACCCCCCTGTGTGTGTGTGTGTGTGTGTGTGTGTGTGTTGCTCTGACCCTGCTTTCAGGCCCCTCGTCCCCGTCCGTGGAGCTCAGGCTGTCGGTGAGCCGTGACCGTGACGGCCGGTTCCTCCGGTTCTTTAGTGGTAACGCCGCCCGGCTCTTCTGTATGCTGTTATCCAAAAGCTCCGTCTCCGGGACCGCCGAGTTCAGATCCGCTACGACACAGCCACAAACAGAAAGGAGCAATGAGAAAGAACCTAAATAGAGAGGATGAACAAAGAAAGAAAGAAGCAAAAGAAACACAGAAGGATAAAAAATGAAAGACATTGAAGGACAGAAAAGCAAAAAGAAAACAAGAAAGATGAGGGAAGAATAAAGAAATGAAAGGAGAGAGAGAATTCATTAAGAAAAACAGAAGAAAAAAGAAAGCATTAAAATGTAAGAATAGGAACAGAAAGTAAAAATAAAATGAGAAGAACAACAGAAGGTAAATAATTACAAGGACAAGAGCAAAAGGATAAAAAGGGAAGAGAATAAGGGACAGAAAAGACAAAAGGAAAGGAGTGATAGAATACACAAAGTAAAAAGAGAGAAAGAGGCATCAAAATCCAAGAACAGAAACAGAAGTAGAAATGAAAAACAATGACAGGAGACCGAATGATCCTGAAAGAGAGAGGATAAACAAAACAGAAAGAACAGAAAAAAAGAAAAGAATTATAAGGATACAATACGAACGAGATTGAAGGACAGCGAAGCAAAGAGAGAACAAAAAAGATGAGGGAAGGAACAAGGAATAAAGAAAAGAAAGGAAAGATAGAATTCATTAAGAAGAACAGAAGAAAGAAAGAAATGAGAAGAACAAAGTGTAGAATGAACACTCGTCAAAAAAACCCCCCAAAAAATGTCATTCCCCTTTTCTCTTCTACTCTCAAACCCTTGTATCCTTGCTCCCTCGTTCCCTTAAGCCCTAGTTCCCTTTTTTCTCTTCCTCCCTTCTTCCTGCTCTCTCTCTTAATCCTTTTTTATTCTTTTCCTCCTTTGTTTATTTCCTTCTCCTTCTTTAGGTTCTCAGCTGTTTATTTAAT
Source organism: Ancistrus triradiatus (assembly GCA_025084515.1). Classification (NCBI taxonomy): domain Eukaryota; kingdom Metazoa; phylum Chordata; class Actinopteri; order Siluriformes; family Loricariidae; genus Ancistrus; species Ancistrus triradiatus. Next base: position 17,756 of record JAJAGP010002737.1, read on the forward strand.
GTACTCGCTTGTTTCTTGTAAGCCCTTCTGTTCCTGGATATTGTTATTACGTTGTGTCATCTAATTATGGTTTTATGATAACGCCGTATTCGTTTCCCTCAATTCCTTCCTCTTTTGCACCAATAACCTCCCCCTCTAGTTCCCTTGGTCCCTTAATCCCATCTCCTCCATAGGATCATCTCCCTTGGGTTATTCGTTTTCTCCTAATGTACTAAAACAGTCATCAGAGAAACCAAACTTTGATCAGCGTTCCTACTGATTATAAACCACCTGTTCTGCTGAAACGATGAACCTGTGATCCACAAGGAAAGGGATCATTTTTACGTGAAGCTTTTGACTTAGAAACGGTTTAAATGGGAAGAAAAAACCTTAATGTAAAAAGATTCCTTTTGAAGCTGAAATATGAAAAAGAAAAGATGTTCTTCATACCTAAACATCTGGCACATTTGTTTCACCGCTTTGGAGTCAAAACCTGGAATTTATAACCAGAATCAGAATCGATAAAATGCAAACGATCCCCAACCCTCCTGAGGTAATAACAGACCCTCGCTGAGGCCGGTGTGGCTCTGAGGGGCTGCGGACGTAGAATCGCTTAATCGATTTCTCAAAGGGCTGCAAATAATAAATAATCCGCTAAAATAATAAATAGCTGTCAATCAGTAATGAAGGAATGTCAACATCAGGGACGTCTCAAACGGCAACATATCAGCGCCGGTAAGTCTTATCATTTATTCATAATATTAAAAAGGTAAACATAATAAATAAGACCTGTATGAGTGTGTGTGTGTGTGTGTGTGTGTGTGTGTGTGTGTGCTGTCTCACCAAAAACACTGTCCATCTCCTCGAGCTGCATGACAGAAGCAGATCTGTGTGTACTGCAGAGAGAAACACACACACACACACACACACACACACACACACACACACACACACACACACACACACACAGCACTGCAGCGTTTACATGTTTCAGTATGGAGTCTGAGCTCTGAGAACACGGCTGTGTTCCAATCCTGTTCCCAGCCCACCCTCGCTCCCTTGCCCTTGCTTGAGTCCCCTTAATAACGTATCGCTTCCTGTGGGAAATGGCTTCTCTGTACTGCATTAACCTTCCCACAGCGGAGCTTTAGGATCAGCCACGCTGCAGCCTCACTAACGGTACCACACATTAGAGAACATTTCACGCCCACGCCATCATTCACTGGCTCATCTCGTCTGGTCTGATCTGATCTGGACTGATCTGATCTCGTCCCTCCCTCCATCCCAGGCAGAGCATAAAGGAACACAGTGATGAAGTAACAGGGCAGAGCAGCACAGGAAGGGATTTACAGACTGAACAGGAAGAAGGAACAGATAAGAGTACAACAAAGGGAGATGTGGAACTAAGGGAGCTAGAGGGTGAGGTTACAGGTGCAAAAGAGGAAGGAACAAGGAAATAAGAAGGAATTCAGGGAAATGAATACGGCGTTATCATAAAACCATCCCTAGATTACACAAGATAATAACAATATCCAGGAACGGACGGGTTTACAAGAACCAAATGAGGAAATTTAAATAAACAGCTGAGAACGTAAAGAAGGAGAAGGAAATAAATAAAGGAGGAAGAGAATAAATGAGAAAAGCAATAAGAGCAATAAGAGGGAGGGAATAAAAAAGGAACGAGGAAACGGGAATAAAGGAGGGTTTTAAAGAATTAGAGAACGAGGGGAAAAAATAAGAGAGGAAGGGGATAAGGGAGGGAACAAAGGAGAAAGTGAACGTGAAGGGTGGAAGGGAAAAAAGGGAAGCAGGATTTATGACGGAACGAAGGGAATAAAGTTTAAGGGAACAAGGGAGGAAGAGAATGAGTTAGAATAAGGGAGAAGGGGAAGAAGGGATGAAGGGAATAAAAGTTTAAGGAGACAAGACAGAAAGGGAATAAGGGAGGAAGAGAGGGAGGAAAGGAATAAGGGCTAAGGATGGACGAAGGGTTTAAGAGAATAAGAGAGAAAAGGAACGAAAGTTTAAGGGAAGAAGGGAGGATGGGATTAAGGGAGAAAGAGAATAAGGGAGGAAGGGAATAAAAGTTTAAGGGAACAAGGGAAGAAGGGAATGTTATTCTTCCCTTCCCAGAGGTTGAATCTGTTCATCTGAACTTAAGGTTTTGTCGGAGAAACGTTTCATCACCCATGTAAGTGACTTCCTCAGAGACGAAACGTTCCTTGTGTCCAGATGAACAGATTCAACTTCTGGGATTTTCTTACCTGGATTATCGAGCATGCATCGAGACATTTATTCTTCCCTTGTTCCCTTCCTTAGACAGTCATGGAATAAGGGAGGAAGGGCACTTGGGTTTAAGGGAATAAGGGGGGAAGTTTAAGGGCACAGTTTGTACAGAGTGTGTACTTCGGAAATTGGACAGGGCCCAGGACAAGGAGTCATCAGAATCTGTAGAGTGGAGGTTAGCATTAGCCAAAGCTAATCTGTCCCACACACACACACACACACACACACACACACACACACACACACACACACACACACACACACACACACACACACACACACACACACACACACACACACACACACAGCGAGCTGGTGATGCATGTTAGAGCGGAGGGAGGAACACAGAGATGGAGGAATGTCAGATGAGGTGAGACATAGACAGGAGGATGAGGAGCGACCGGCCGCTGAGGAAGGTACAGGAAAATATTACAGAATACAATGACATCATCATCACCTTCATCACCATCACCATCATCATCAGCAGCAGCAGCAGAGCGTCTTACCTTACAGAGATGCGCTGAGATCAGGACGAGAGAACCTCCATCATCCTGCTTACACCTCACACACACACTGTGGAGAGAGGGAGAGAGATACGTCACAGTGCAGCCCCCCCACCCCACACACACACACACGCACGCACGCACGCACACACGCACACACGCACACACACACACACACACACACACACACACACGCCTCAGCAGCTCAGCATGCAAGGACAGAGACAGGGAGAAGGGAGCAATAAACATCAAGTCTAAATATAACCCAGGATAACTTAAACCCAGGATGAAGAGAAACCAGAATGACTTAAGCCCCAGAAAGAGATAACCAAGTATAAACCCAGGATAAAGATAACCCAGTTTAACTTCTACCCGTTATAAAGATAACCCAATATAACTCACACCCAGGATATAGCTAACCTAGTATAACTTATACCCAGGATTTATATAGCCTAGTATAACTTATGTCTAGCATAAAGATAACCAAGTATAACTTGTACCCAAGATAAAGATAACCCAGTATGATTTATGCCCCCCAGGATTAAGAGAACCCAATAGAACTTAAACCCAGGTAAAGATGACCCAGTATGAGACCTACTGAGACCTGACCTGTTTATTTGTAAATCTACATAAATAAATCTAATCCTCACTTACTCACAGTTTGATATCAGGTGATGTGTTGCGGGTTCCTGAAGGTGTGTGCACACAATCATGGATCTTGGAGCTTTATTGTTTGGTCTTTATTTTCTATTATCACAAAAAAGTTAAAGGGTTCTGCAGATGCAGGAACAAGGTGGAGATTTCCCCATAAGACCTAATGGGTATAGAGCTCCCATTATCCAAATATTCAATATCAGGTACAGGGAACGTTTATTACAGTCATGAACTTTTCACATTTATTTTATTTATTTTTATACTTCAGATGTCCATAAAACATTGAAATTGAAATAGCTGGGACTGTGGTAGCCTAGTGGTTAAGGTACTGGACTCTGGACCAGAAGGTCCAGGGTTCAAATCCCACCTCTACCAAGCTGCCACTGTTGGGTCCTTAAGCAATTGCAAGTCACTCTGGATAAGGGCGTCTGCTAAATGCTGTAAATGTAAATGTAAATAAAGGTAAAAACTTTTTTCTTGGTAAAAAAAAAAAGTCATAAAAGCACACACATTGTAAATTATAGCGGATTGCTTATAAACAATATTATTAGTTCCAAACTTTTCCAGGCTCTACAACAACCACGGATTAAAATACATTTCTGTTTGTAGGTCTTTGAGTTGTTCTTGTGTCAGGAAACATAAATTAAAAAAATCTACAATCATTAATTTTATTGTCTAAATAACCCACACCAAATATACAGGTTTTTTATGATTTTAGAAAAGGGTTAGGAGGGTAAGTCGGTCCAATTAATCAACCCTAAACTCTAAATTAGATCAATCAGATTTATAGAATTCTGCAATTTATACTATTAGACTTTTAACAGACCCAATGCAATACCAGTAAAGGCCCAGCAGGTGCCGCCAGATCACATTAAAAGAGCAGCGCCGTCAAGCGACATAAATTTGTCAAGTTTCATAAATTTCCATTCTCATAAATGTCATACATTTCTATATACATAATCAATAAGAGAGAAGGTTTATAAAAAATAATGAAAAAGTATACTTACAGAGCAAGAATGAAACGCAGCTAGTTAACTTGTACATAAACTGCACTTAAAATCATGTCCCTCGTGCTTTCCACATGCAGCACATGCACATGAGGAGAAGCTGTTGGTCAGATGAACTGCTGACTATTCCATGTTGTATTTTCGAAAGAAATTTATAAAAAGCATAATAAGTTCCATCATTAGGCATTAATCCTAACGCTTCTTACACTCTGCCCTGTTACCACGGCCAGCCACCAGAGGGCGACAAAGGATACATCAAAATAGCACGCAATACAGCATGTTTGGTGAGAAATACATATTAATGCTACGAAAATAA
>JAJAGP010002737.1:27500-100598 GCA_025084515.1 Ancistrus triradiatus
ACGAGGCTGTGCTCTGATTTCCACGGCAACATGTGTGTGCTTACGTGTCATATGTAACCCGCGCGTGTGTGTGTGCGTGCGTGTCATATGTAACCCGCGCGTGTGTGCGTGTGTGCGTGCGTGCGTGTGCGTGTGCGTGTGCGTGTGTGCGTGCGTGCGTGCGTGCGTGTGTGTGTGTGTGTGCGTGCGGGATCAAAGCAGCGTTACACAGCTACAGGACGTGTAGGATGGAGTCTGGAGGAGGAGAAACTGGGACATCGTCGAAATGTTTCAACCCAAACACACATCCTGCTGAAACAGCGCTCATGTTAACGCTAGTGACATCATCGTGTGTGTGTGTGTACCTCTGTAATGCTCCATGCGTGTGTGATGCGTGACCCCCTGCGATCTGAAGCTCAGGCTCAGGATGTAGCGTGGATCCGAGCTGTCTCGTACCAGGAACGACCCGTCCGGCTTGCCCCTCAGCTTGGTCTCAGCATCCTCCCAGTTCATCGGCCCCCAGTACCAGCCGCACTGAGAAACACACACACACACACACACACACACACACACACACACACGGTTACGAAGACGGACAGATGAAGGTGTGTGTGTGACAGACAGACTGGCGGCGCGTCTTACCTTCTCCAGTTCTCGCAGGCTGGTGGCGAAGCTGCTGGGCAGAGGGCACAGCAGGGAGCGCCGCTGCACCGGGGCACCCGATTGGCTGTCAGGCTGGAAGGGGCGTGGCCTTGGGAGGGCACTGCGCAGTGTTGTATCTGTAACGCAGGCATATAGAGGATTATACTGTGATCAAAGCACACATTGTGTGTGTGTGTGTGTGTGTGTGTGTGTTACCGTTCAGGCTGAGGCTGTGCTGAATCGGGGGGTGAGAAACCTGGAGTGACTGCACCGAGGACGGTAACCGGCCGGGCTGAGCTGCCCCCAAATCATCTACACACAACACACACACACACTGTTACACTTCACAGGCTACACTAACACAAATCAAAGCCACCACAGGGCATAAGATGCACCCGATAATACAGTGTCATTCAGTTTGCTTCTCACTGCCTAATTTAAAACACATTCTAAATCGAGTTCATGTGCAGAAACAGCGCAATGTTTCAATCAGTGTTACTTCCTACATCCTCAAGAGGGCGCTTCAGCGTTACGACGTCAAGCATTCAAAGTGCAGCTTTATTGTGATTACTATGACCACCATTATTAGTAAGGATGCACCAAATATACAGCAACAGAAACTGAGGAAGACATAGGCAAACCAAAATTGTTGGTTTTACTCGTTTATTTGTTATGTCATATTGACTTTTATTTTCACTTTTATCGATTGTTGGAGCAAAATTATTTTTTTCCTCAATTTATTTTAAGTCGTATTGTGCTTTGTTGGCATGTCCGCTCAGATGTTAATGATATCTGTTCAATCATTTTTTTAAATTGTCGTTCTGTAATTGTTTATTGTTTGAAAAGCAAGACAAATACATTTAGGCTATTTAATTTATGCAGTGGTGGAAAATTGATTAATGAAAACCTGTGTACAGCTGTTCAGTATTTCACCTTCAGTTTTGGTTACTGTTATTATTATTACTATTATTATTATAATTGTGTATTACTGTTATTATTATTAATAAAAATAATAATATTAATAGTAGTATTTGTATTATGGTCCCCTGTGACCCTCACCATGCCTGAGTGAGGAGAGTCTGGGTTAACAGGATAAAGGATTACACAACAGCGACCCCTACCGAGCCCTGCGATGGTGAGATTCGGCTTCGAGATTCGATTCGTTGACCGAGACATAATAATAATTGGGGTCAAATAAATAGACATGACTGTGGTGAATCTTTTATTAACTGCAGTCGCCACTGGTGTTAATGAAGCTTTGCATCGATGCCTTATTCACACACCCACAGCTGGTGTTTGTTTGGGCTCCAGCAGTGATGCCTGCAATGCTTCTAGTAAATAATAAATAATAAATAATGACTTAAATCCATCGTGACTTTCACAGCGTGTCAGATCGGAGGCGCTTTGTGAAAGAGGAACAAAAGCAGTCATGCGGTTTCCTCCCTGTGTTTCTCAACATTGTGTGGGCCGCTCTGTTCCAGAGAGAGAAGCTTCCGGACGACTGAAGTGTGCAAAAAGTTACGACGATGGAGTAACTGCGATAAAACGACACGTAGCTGAACGTACATCGTGATGGAAGCCTGCTCTGTCTTTCTGTTAGGATTAAATGAGCATCTATTAAATACTGCACACCCACACAGACACACACACACAGAGGCAGGTCAGTGATGAAACACAGGGGTGGGTGTGTGTGTGTGTGTGTGTGTGTGTGTGTGTGTGTGTGTGTGTGACGCACTTGTGGTTAAATTTCAACAGCAGAGTTACTGAAGTGACCAGCAGCTCAAACCACAGTGAGAAACAAACAGAACTGAAACCAGGTTAAAAAGAGAGACAAAGCAGAGAGCCTTCACACCCGAAACCTAGGGCAGCACTGGTAAAGGTGACACAATAACACCCCCCAACACACACACACACACACACACACACACACACGGATTGCTACCTCAGATGCAGGAGATACGAACTGCAGAACGAAATAACAGACTAAAGAGTTTACATTTCCCTCTACACACACACACACACACACACACACACACACACACACACACACACACACACACACACACACACAGTGAAATGGAGCATTGTTTCAAAGCAGCTTTATCATTTTCTATTATCTTCTAAAATCTAAGCCCAAACTGAGAAGCCTACGGTCACAGTGGCAAGGAAAATGCCCCTTGTTAGGACCAGGACTCAAAAAGAAACCTGACCTGCTTGGGCAGCTTGGATGTTATAGGTAAGAACTAATCTACGTGTAATTTAATTCATAAGTTCATAGTCATTTTTAATTAATTTTAGCTATTTCAATTCAAAATCACCACAGGCACTTCATTTCCCATAATACCCGAGCATCTTCACAAAAGCTTGAACACGTTCAGTCTGAGCCAGTTTCTTTCGGTTTTTCTCATGGCGTAATAAACATCCAGAGATGTTTAAAAGAAGGTGGAGCACGCTGCACCCAAGGTCATGAAAGCTCGTACATTTGTATTTAGTTACTGCATTATTATTATTACTGAATGAATACAAATGATGTAGTGTTAAAAGCCTGTATGACTGATACAGCTAAATCCTGCGTGATGCTCCGGGTCATGTGCTGGGTCCGGACCTTCATGTGGACTTTACTTTCTCATGTAACACCGACCTAATCGTCGTTACGGAGCAGGTGGTCTTAATGGCTTGGCTGATTGATGTAAAACACCCCAAAATTATACAAAAACCACCAGTATTCATGTGACTTTTGTACTTTCACTCTTCAGAAAATAGAAATTAAATTTTGTCTCAAAGGTGTGATGGGCTCGGGCTCGAGGTAAGCAGCCGAGATCTTCTTCAAACAGTACCGTTTGTTTGTGGCTTTTTAAGAGGCAGAGAGTTATCAAAGCATCTTATTGAGGTTCAGTATAACTTTCTACAGCCGGGCATTGTCTATGGAAATGCTGCACTTGAGCGTCCTAATACTTTTGGCCTCACAGCTGGGTACTCTAAATACTGGATCCGGTTGTATCAGGATAACAAGATTTGGGAAAAACTTCAGAGTAAAAGTGTAGGTGTGAAAAAGAGAAAGAGAGAGACTGAGACGCTACCCAGCAGACTGAGGCTCCTCCTGGGTGGAGGAGGAGGAGTGGGAGGATGAAGAGAGTTCACACTCCTTCGAGAAATGTCCACATCCACCAGAGACACAGTCTCACCTACACACACACACGGAAAGAAAGAAAGAAAGAAAGAAAGAAAGAAGGTACGAGAGAGAGAGAGAGAGAGAGAGAGAGAGAGAGAGAGAGAGAGAAGAGAAAATAAGACAAAGGGAAAAAGTGAGGTGGGTTAAAGCGCCCACGCTGCCAAGCTGGCACTCTCCGGCCCTTGAGCAGATTCATTACAGGTTTAAACTTTCAGATCAGGATTTAAAGACCTATTTCTACATCGATGAAGGACTAAGGGAATTTGGGCTCCATGTCACTTTATATAAACACCACCATGATGAAGCAGGAAGACTCAGATGAGCGCTCAGGAGTTAATAAACACCTAAAGTCTAACATAAACAAAAGAGCTTCTTTAATCAATCAGTCAGAGATAAAGGAGTCTCAGAATGAACACACACACACACACACACAGCAGGTGAATAAGCGATAATGAGCAGGGTGAGTCACTTCCTTACCAGTGAAGGGAACAGGCGAGTAGGAACTGTGAGGCCTGACCATCTGAGGCCTGAATAAGGACGAGACAGAGAGATCAATAACAAAACCAATAACAAACACGATCAGCTTACAGCTGCACTTCTAGAACCATAACTAGCATGAGAACCTTCCCTGACCGCGTTCATACTGGACCATAAGAGACTCCCTTATAGGCTGTATTTACTTATTATATACTCTTATTGCATTTTTTTAGCCGTTGATTATATTTTATATTTCCCATCTTATTAAATTCCCTATTTTAAGTATAGTATTTTCTGTTTAATAAAATTTTCCATTTTATGGAATTCCTTTTTTAAGTATTATATTTTCCACATTAATACGTTTTCTATTTTTTTTATTTTAAATTTTATTAAATTACCTGTTATTTATTGCATTTTCTATTTTACTAAGTGTACTATAATTTATAATTTATTTAATTCTCCATTTTATTTATTATACTTTCCATTTTAATAAAATTCCCTTTTTTATTTATTATATTCTCAATTTGATTATAATGCATTTCATTTATTTCTCTCTATTTGAGTAAATTCTCTATTTCATTTTCCTTATTTTATTGTCGGCTCTCAGAATTTGCTGCTTTATTTGACCAATTCAGACATCGGCACATCGGCTGGTCCGTTTGCAACTTTGCCCAAATTCGAGCAAAAATCCTGACGCTGAACATCAGTAAAACCCGTAGGCGTCTGACCCGGCTGCAGGGGGTCTCTGAAATGAACTGGATTCTGATTTCAAACAAATCTGATTTGGGAAACGGGTGAAGTTTTAATTCTAAGGTTCCATTGTATTTTATTGTTATATTCTTGTTCTATTATCCATTTTATTTATTCTGTGTAGCTTCTCTTTATGCAGCCTATTCACTGTTATGACGGAACCTAATCTGCGTGCCGGCGCACAGGAGCCGGCGGTTCGACCCACGCCATGGTGAGCACCGTTTGTTTATCGGCGTCTCTGCAGTCCTGCTGTTGTGTGAAACAGCGCCTCCTGAAGCGGTTAGAATATTCGGCTCTCCGGTCTGTGACCCCCCGCTCTGTGCTTGCTCCCTACTGGCCTACGCTTCCGAGACTGCCAAATTCGCGGATGTGCTGACCTGGGTGTGTTGGGCTCGCTGGATGCGAAGACGTCCACGAGGCTCCCTCCCGAAGACGTGGACGAGGCGAGGGACGGCCTCTTATTGGTCATGCCCGGATGACTATCTGCACCCCCACCGCCCGCAGCAGCTCCGCCCCCGGTGAGGCTTTTAGTGCGGAAAAGTTTGCTGAGACAGACTTTAAGGGACCCTTTTCGGGATTTCCTTCGGCTCGCTCGCTCCCGCTCTTTGGTCGCTTCGTTAATGCTGGTGTTGCTGCTGCAGGCCGACAGGACGAGGGGCGAGCCGATGTGCTTTGGGGTCGGCGGGCGACTCCGAGGCGTCGACTCCGAGACGGAGGCCGACGCCAGGTTCGGTTCTTCCTGATCTGGGCTTTCTAATGCGTCCGAGGTCAGGCGGTGGACCTGGCGCATCAGGCCGCTCAGCGGGCTGCTCGAGGAGGGGGTCTGAGCGAACGAGGGGTCTTTCGGATCGTCTTCCGGCACCTGTTCGGCGTTCAGACCTTGCAGCACGAGCAGGGCGTCGCTGGTGTCCTCGCTGGGTTCCTGTCCGGGTGCCCGGACCTGTCCGTCATCCTTCTGTAGGACTTCGGAGCTCAGGGGCTCACCGAGCTGCTTGTTCAAACTAAGCACAGGATCTTTTAGCATCGAATCCTGGATCATACCGGGATTCGACTGGGTGGACTGGAAAGTGCCCTCTGTGAGGTGCCCATGCCTGTGCTGGGCATCGTCACCATCCACATCCACTTTAGTCAGCCTGAGGACTGGAACCCACTGGCATTTCGATACGGACTGTGTTTCTGGGTTGTAGGTATCATCCTTGACTCCTCTGGCATGATTTGAACCGAGACTCCCCGGCAAATCAGCCTTCTCCTGCCCGGGCAGCACCTCCTCATCGTCCTCCGGCTCTAACTGATCGTACTCGGCTGCAGAAACGAGGCGCATCAGCACGAAATCCGGAGACATGTCCTGCCCTGTCATTCTGACTCAACCCGCAGCTCGTCGCTTTTAATCCAGATCTGCTCCGCGCTCTCTCACATAATCCCGGCTTAAAGCATCCTGAATAGAAAAAACGGCTCTCCTTCGGTGTGACTGGAAGCTGCGCGCGCTCGCTGTCACTGTGAAGAGGTGCGACAGCGCGAGCCGCTTTGACAGCGGCTCTCTCTCTCTCTCTCTCTCTCTTCTTTAGCACCGATGCTAACGGTTCACCTGCTCCACTAACGCAACAATTGAACCATTTTTTCACGCGAACACCGCGCCACTGAACGTATCACACACCATTTTTACTCAGATATCGAGACAAATCGACAGCCGGATAAACGAATCCCAGCGAAAATCCCGTCGCTTGACAGGGAGCTAACGGCGCTAACAGCGCTCCCTCAGTCTGCCTCTCTTCTCAGCTTTGGTTTGGTTTACGGAAGTGCCAGGCTGCGTAACCACGCAACTACGTCACACAGAATCGCAGGTAACGAAAATAAACGGAAAGCGCCGAAACAACCCGAACAATGCCGAAGCTCAAGCCCGAAAAGTGCCGAATCGAATCCTAAAGTTATTTACTAATTACGAGGTCATGTAGGGGAAATGTAATATAAATATATGCGTTTTAAACATTTACGTTTATTAATATATAGGGTTTATCACCTTTACACTCTAAATACTTCATAAATTATGCTTTTTTGTTTTTTTCATATTGGGTGGCATAGTGGAGAGAGCTGTCGCCTCGGCTCGGGTGACCCTGGTTCCTCGATGCTCCACCTGTCTGCACGGGTTTCCTTCCACATATCAAAGGTCAGTTGGCATCTCCAAAGTGTTCTGTCCCCGACCCATAATAGGATGAAGTAGGTATTTGAAATTGAGCTCAGCCTTTGTTTGGAGAGGGGAACAAGATTTCTCAGCATCGATCAAACTGTGACAGGACCACGGTCTCACCCCTGGACAAATTATCACTATTAACCTGAAAAACCCTGGCTTTTGCATCACTGTGTTTAATTAGATATTTAAGCCATAACTGCATTTGCACCACATGCATTTCTGAGGCCTATACATAATCAACCGGATCAAGACATTTTCAGTCACATATTTTGCTACATTTTTCAATAAACGGTGCAAATATTTTTTTCAATTCTGTATTTTTTGACTCTTCTTTCATACCAGGGTTAAATTTGCAGAGTTAAAGGAGTTTCAGTCAAAAGTCTAATTTTCTCTTACAAATTCAATTTTTTTTCTAATATTCTATATAAATATAGCAAACCCTCAAGAAATGTACTCATACCATAACATAAATGTTCTTAATTTAATAAGGACACCCGGGTAAGCTTGATATGAAAGAGAACACATGGTGTAAAACTGTGTTTCTGCTGTGAACATAGGCAGTGATTTCTGTTCCGTTTAGGTCTGAAACATGGAATTCAACAGCAGATTTGGCTCCATTTTATAGATCATACACACATTTATTAGAATAATCCCACCCCTCACCTGAGTAACTGCACCCACATCCGAGACACACTCTTAAATCGAACCACCACCCTTAATTGAGTCGATTCCTCACACAGACCTGATCGCCTCACAAACCACTCGTTCTTTGAAGTGAACGTTTGAATGGCCTTAAAACAACAAGTTAGTTATGCTAACGACCATTTCAATCAGAGGGGAGAGTGGAATGAGCAGTGACTCGTTATGTAAAGCAACAGGTGCTCAAAACTGACCCTGCTTAAAAGCGCTAGTAGAGTCAAATGGTAGAGTAAATGAAAGAACTTCACTTTTAGATGTTTTGGGTTCTAATGAGGTCACCCTTAGTGCAAAAAGACCAATGATACCACACAAGGCCTGTTCATTACACCTTTGAACAATAGAGGGCGCTCAACTTTCTGCAGTGGATTAAAGATTACCGTTTACAAAAGCACAAGGAAGCTTTCACTAGACATTTTAATTGCAAGGGAAGCAAGTTTGTTCAAAAGCTTACTAAAGAAAATGCAGTTGTGCATTGGTTACACTTCAGAAATAGAAAACGTAAGAAAACATCTTAAACTCCGTAACGTGAATCAAAGGAGTAGTGTACTGTTGCAGCCCTGGTCACCAAATTGTGCAGCTTTATAAGCTTACTCAAACAATTTTAGACCTCAAGGACCTAACCGAGCAAAATCATAGTACGAGAACAAAGTACACAATGAACTTGGCTAACAATTCGTTCCAACTTTAACCTGGAGGTTTGAATCGCTGGTTTGAGAGGACAAACTAAGTAGAACTGAAGCTCGAGGCTTTTTAAGGCCGGATGGTGAGTGGGTGAAATGAAGGTGAAGTAGCACAGCGATAAGGGGAATGTTTGATATCATTTTATTGTGGGTTCTCTCAGAGCAATGGAAAAATATAACCTTGTACAAACATCTGATTCTTTCTCTTTTCTTTTTTTATTTTATTTTGTCACCAACAAGCTCAAGAAGTCTCCCTTTATCCCAACCAAGTGCTGCGGAAAGCTAAATGCGACCATAACCCCCCCACCCCGAGTCAAAACGGCTCGGTCGGGCGACCTCGAGCCCGTCCGGTGAACGCCCTCGGTTTGGCACGGCGGTAAAAATTCTCAGGAGACCCTCCGCCCTCTGGATGCCTTCCATAAATCCCACAAGTGCTCGAAGCTCGAGGAGCCGAGAAACGGGTCTGGGCCCACACGAGAGGAAAACAACTAGTTTTTTAAGAAAGAAAAATAAGAAGGTTTCAGTGATTTCAGGGAAGAGCAGCCGTTTTATTTTCGAAGTGCTTAAAGCCAATCGTCTCCCCCTTTAGACGCAGAAGTACAGCTCTAATTTCTCGTTAGCTGAAAGACGGAAAAGGGAAGGGGCAGACGGCGATCCCCGTCCCTCCCTCACTCACACGCACGCACACACACTGTCAGTCAGTCGACCGTCGTTCGCTCCAGCAGCCTCCGTCCCTCCGTCCGTCCAGTCGAGCCCCCCGCACCCTTTCGATTAAGAGCAAAGAAACGCGCGATGGAAGAAACATGGGCGGGGCTTCACAGAATTATGGAATTAATCTAGCTCCACCCCCTCCCCCCTCCCGTCCCTTCCAGATTAATGACGAGCGCCCCTCCAGTTCAGTAAGTCCATACGGAGTCCACAGGAGAAAGGAAAAGCGAGGAAGGCGGGTCCGCTTGCAGGTCCGGGGTTTGAAGGGTAGGGGGCGCCGCCGTTTCATCATTTCGACTGCTGGAACCCAAACTCAGAAGGTGGTGTGATCTCAATCGTCTCCCTCTCACACATTCACTCACACTCTCTCTCTCACTCTCAGCCCAGCGCACGCACACACACACGCGCACCCACACACACTCTTCTGCTCCCACTCGCGCGTGCAATAAACACACAACTCCATTCGGCCGCTCCTCGCGGTGTGTCCAAGCTGCCCTCAAACCGGGGATCTGAAACACACAGGGTTAGTCACAAAGCGCCCTCTAGTGGATGGTTTTCAAATGATCTCTCTCTCTCTCTCTCTCTTACCAGGCCTGACTCTTGAGCTTGCGGAGCTCCTTGGTGGCCCACGTGGCGAGAGTTTTGGTTTTGCTGGTCTTGGACCGCCGGCCCTCGGTGAGCAGTTCGTTTATCTGAGGGCGGACCTCCACCAGCTTCATCACGTCCTTACCGAACGTCGTACACAGGTCACTACGGAAACACACAGACCATTACGTCTCTCCCTCACACATACGTGTAACGTGGAAATAAAGTCATCGTTCAGAGCAAGGTGGATCAGGATCACCATCTAGTCAGGCTTTTTCTTACCTTGATAAAATCGACCATGTTTAATGTTATTGCAAGCCTTTCTTCAGCATTACTTGTGTTATTTTTATTACTTTCATTCTTTTCTGTTCAGCATTCATTCCCCGCCCCCACCCCTTACTCTAACATTCATTTCTTTACTCTTTAGCATTCATTGCTTTCTTTATTTCTTTAATGTTTAGCATTTCTTGTCATTCTTCTCAAGCAATGTCATTGCTTGTTTTCCCTTCACTCTAACATTCATTTCTGTCTTTATTTTCTCTTCAGTGTTCACTGCTTGTGCTCCCTTCCGTTCTTTACTCTTTAGCATTCATTTACTTTTATTCCCACTCCCCTTAGTGTGACGTGTGGATTTACCCGATGAGGCCGACAGCATTAGCCACCACGCCGTCTGAGTGATCCTCGTCCTCGGCGATGTGGTGGATGAAGGACAGGATGAACTCCACACGCGGCTGAACCAGCATCACGTCCGCTACGGAAAACAGACGCCGTGTTAAAGACAAACCGGTGCCCCCTAAACAAATCCAAAAATCCAACCGCCTGCCCAATTTGAGCCTCCGTTCTTTGTATTCACTCGGTGCATGCGAGGCTGCAGTAGATACGTGGCTGCAGCTTCTGTGCCCCGACATGCCACTTAGAACAGGTTTCTGTGCCGATATTATCAGATTTAAAAAGCATCAAATCAACACCCACAAGCGAGACGAGGAACAGAACTGCACCCTTTGCCATTTTATAACTTTGAAGCCTTGTAACCATACGAGTGTACAATTTCTAACATAACGAACAATGTGGAGTCCGACTGTACTGAGAGCGTACACACACACACACACAGGTTATAGGCAGGACTCGCTTTAATCTGTGACGGCCTAAAATCCCAACACACCAAGCTCTACAGCAGAGGGAGGAACGGTCGTCACACTACCAGCACACACACTGAACAGCAGGGATCGTGTGTGTGTGTGTGTGTAACTCACGGTGCACATTCTCCTGATCTCCTTTGAGTCCCTGGATGATTCCTGTGTATGCCTCCAGACAGCCTTCACGCAGCTCGTTCAGGTAATCCACCATATCATAGTCCGTCTGTAACACACACACACACACACACACACACACACACACACACAATCCCTGAGCATAACCTCACCATATAAACCAGGTCTGACCAATAGAGAATGTAAACTCAAACACACTGTTTTTATAATATATATATATATAAATAATAGTGTATTTTATCGCATTCCTTGTTTCATTATATTCAACACATTTACTGCTTTATTCTCCTTTTCCTATTCATGTTTAACATGCATTTACCATTTGCCTTACATTACATTTTTTTGTTTTAAAAATAACCCACATTTACCATTTTACTTAGTCTCCTCAAACATGTATTTATTTATTATATCCTCTCATTTATATTGACTATGATCATATTCCCAATATTATTAATAATTTATTTAATTACATTTATGATAATCTCTCATTCCAATATAGACTGGAGTATTTTATACCCTCAATTTTAATCACATTATCTTCATTTTATGATATTCTCATTGGTATGCATTATATTTACTATTAGATTTTTCTTTGCCTTATTTTCTCTCCGATATTTTACTTAATATTTACCATTTTAATACATTATCAGTTGTTTATTATTTATAAAACTAATTCATTATTTTTAGGAATTGTTTTATATTCCCTAGTTTATATATTCTATCAATTTACTTATTTTTTTAAACATATTTTAATATTCACATTTACCATTTAATTACATTCCCCATTTAATTCTTTAAACTTACTTTATACTAATTTAATAACCGGTTTATTATATGATGTATTTATGCTACTGAGCTCCTGTCCAATTACCCTGCTTGTCCTTACAAATGTATTTAATTTAGATTAATTCTTTACAAACCATCTAGGCTGTAGGCAGGCCGGGTTTCTTCTCGAGGCTTGGTCCTAACTAGGGCTGCAACTAACGATTATTTTAATAAATCGATTAATCGGTCGATTATTTTCTCGGTTGAAAAAGGAAAAAAAAAAAATAAACACCTTTGCATGCCTTTATTCAGAAATATAACATTGAATAACAGAGCAAATAAGTGCCTACAATAAGTGAATAATAAATTAAATTTATTAATAAATTAAAATAACAAATTAAATAATAAAGAAAAATAAGTGCATCTCTGATGCAAACACTGCATACAAACCCATTCACTCCCTTTCTTTAGGAACTTTGCATTGCAATCCAAAAATGTTATCATGTCAACATGCTCCTGGCAAAAGCTGGCTCTTTTTTTAGAGACTATATTTCCTGCCGCAGAAAATAAACGCTCAGTGTTGAAGTATCAGGAATGCATAAATAGGAGTTGGATAGCCTGGCCAATATAGAATATCTGCCTCTCAACTCCATAACTGTCATTATCCAGCTAATAAGCATCAACCCTGCTATTCCCGTTCGCATAGTGTGAGGGCACCGTTATGTTTTTCCTCAATTCAAAACGGAACAAACTCGGGATACGTAGCCAAAATAGTGCCGGCTGTAACACTGCTGACCGAACTTGTTACAAATCTACAAATATATTTACATTATTACTTTTTCCATTACACTGAAGAACAGAGGCGTCAGAATGCGCTACAGAGGTCACTACCATATCCATCACACCCACGAAGCAGTTCCCGCCCCCAGCGTCGCCGGTTTTGGACGAGACCCGGTCGGACCTCTCGTTGGTGGGACAGCTTTCAAAACGAAGTGGTTGTTGAAGAAGAATGGCGAGAAAATGTTCGTATGCATAGGACGTTGCTGTTGTCACCGAGTGAGCTGCTTCGCCGGCATATAGGACTGCTGGTTTGGCTCTGCTCTCGACAGCAACTGTGTGCGTTTTTGCGTTTTCGTGTGGACGAAGTTTGTTATTTAAACAGTTCTTGCAAGGACGTGATGTTTTTTATAAACGAATTTGAAAATAGCCGTGTACATGTGGACATAGCATCAGTTTCCAGGGCTGTATCAGCACTGTGGTGCTCCGGTGCCAGGTCAAGTCACTTTTGCAAAGCTTGCATGTTACACATTCTTTAGTTTTGTGAAGCATGCAGCACTTTTGAGGTCCTTCTTCTCTGCACCGGTCATGTTTCATTTGTAGAATTTATTTAATTCTTAATGCTAACTTAGGTTGAAGATTCCGCGGCGGCTCCGCCTCGCTCCATTCGACTCGCTCGTGTTTTTTTCCCCCAGTGTTGACGAAGTGCCGCAAGTAACGTAAGCAGATATGATACGGCGGGGGAAACATAAATCATGCGACAACGAAACGATAATGAAATTCGTTGTCGACACTTTTAATAATCAATTATTATCGATTCGTTGTTGCAGCCCTAGTCCTAACCAAGTGCTTTCTTCCTTTCCGCTGCCAGCCTGAGCTCAGAGCTGTGGATCCAGATCTTTAAAGCTGCTCTGAGACAATGCTCCGTTATAAGCAGCTATAAAAATGAAGACCTGAGTGTGTTACCTTGTCCACCTGGGCTTGAGACGCCTGCTGCAGCGTGTCCAGCACGACCTCCAAATATTTCTTAAACTCTCCTCCGATAGCCAGGGCGATGTCACCGAACACAGACAGGATCTGCGGCTTCACCGACCGGTGCACGTTCTCATTCTGCTCACACACACACACACACACACACACACACACACACGAAACATGAGAGTCTGGGAATGGGACTTTACTTAATGCTACTTAATTTGATATTTAAATACCGAAGCACCCAGTCAAATTCACGGAGCGCACTTACACCCAGGTTCTCCAGCAGCAGCTGCATGATCTCGTCACAGTAAGGCAGAATGTTAGCCATCAGGGCTCGGCACAGATCACACACCAGACCCACAGCGGCCAGACACACCTGCAGAGAGAGCCGTTCAGCACAGAGGAACATCCACCGGGAGCTCACTGCTCAGAGCAACGCTACATCACCTGATATTCCTGATAGTTCTTCAGTCCGATGACCAGGAACGGTTTAAAGGCCTCCATGTACTTCAGGAAGTCACTGCCCAGGACTGGAGGGGGAGGACCAGATCAGCGTGTTCACAAAGATCTACAAACAAACAGATCAGCGTTCATAGGAAGAACGCTCCTACCTTCGACCAGCGTGCTGACGGCCATGAGCGCGTCCTCCTGCACCCCGCCCGAACCGGCCGTGCTCTGGAACATGCGCAGGAGGGAAGCCATGACGACGTCGGAGATCTGCAGGGCGTCCTGGTGCTGGACCTTCCTCAGAACGTTCTGTAAACACACAGGCACGGTCCATTTCCCCAGGTGCATACAGAACGTGCATACCTGCATGGCCTTACCTCTCTAGTCTAATTAATTAACCAACTCATTTTATAATAGTCACCATTAGATTAATATAATTAAATTCTCTTTCCAATGCACTCGGGTTTATTGCTTCTCTGATTTTATTTATAATTGCCCATTTTATAATCCCCATATTGAAATACTCTGCAATTCATTACAATGACCATTTTATACATTTAATTTTGTTATAATCTCCACCTTAGGGTTTAATATTTTATACCTTCCACTTTAACCATTATATTAGTTTTGTACACTTACATTATTATTATTAGATTGTTTAATTCATAATTGTTCACTCCACATCCTTGGTTTATTTTTGTCTTCTCTTTAGTGTGCTTTTTATAATTACTACATTATAGTCTCCATTTTATTGTCATATCTTCAGCTTTATATTTTCTAATTTATGTATTCCATTGACCATTTTATTTTACTATTTTATTACAGTCTCCATCATTCTATATTTAATTATATTTTGACTTTTCTCTACTACATTTTTTTCTTTACAGTTTTTTGAAATGTCTTCATATTTACTACATTATATGCGCCGTGTTATATCCTTAGTTTATTTTTTGTCATTTTCTCTACTTAATATTGTGCTCATATTTACTATTATACTCACCATTTTATATAGTTATTACATTTTCCATTTTACTTTAACACATTTTATTCATTATATTTGCCATTGCATTACATTCTGCATTTCATAGTCTTTTCTCCATTTTAACTTAAATCATTATTTACCATTTTACAATTCTCCTTTTATCTTCTGATGTATTCGTCACTATTTTATTACAGCCCATTTTATTATTTTTTACCATTTTGACATTGTTTTATAAAATTCTTCATATCATTATATTTAACATTTTATTATAAGCTCCATTTCATTAAATCCTTCGGTTATTATTGTTATTTTCTCTATCTGTATTACATTCACTATGTTTGCTATATTGTTACGTTCTGTTATTGACGCAGTATAATACTCTATCTCATTGCTTTCGGCACAGGCACCTGCAGTGTGGCGCAGAGCAGAGACTGCAGGTCGTTGAACTGGATCCGGTCCGACGTGCTCTGGATGTGAGACTGGAAAAACACGAGAGGGATCACAAATGAGGCACTTCATCTTAAGCGAGTGTGGAGTGCTGCAGTACCTGGGCTCGGGCCTCACCTCCATCTGCAGGACCTGCTGCAGGCGCTCCATGATGACCAGCGTGGTTTTCTGCACGGCAGGGTAGCAGTCCTTGGCGCTGTTCTTCACGATCTCCATCAGGGCCTCGTAGGCGGCGCTGCGCAGGTTGTTCTGGTGTCCGTCCGGCCTGGCAGAACCAGCGTGTTTATTTATTGGTTTATTTTACACTGCAGGACTAGTTTCACAGTGAGACAGAACTTCGGGGACGGTGTGGAGTCCTGCTGCATCCAGTATGTGTACGTGCACACCAACACACCCCGGGGCTGAGCAGGACTCGCGTTAATCTGTGACGACCTAAAATCCCAACACACTAAACTCCAGAGCGGTGGGAGGAACTGTCGTCACACACTGGACTCAACACGAAAACATGTACGGCTCTTACCGGTCAGTGGTTTCCAGAAGTTTCTGGACAATGAGCTCGAATGAGGATGAGAGGCAGTAAGTGCTCGGTTCCTCCTGATCCTCGGCAGCATCTGTGGCCTCGTACGCCGCTTCAGCCAAACTCGAGAACGCCTGAACCAGAGAGGAGACGATCAATCATCGGATTAGCCTCGATTACAATCACTACCCAGCTCCAAGAGACAAAAGGTAACCGCATCTCTGAATGGTATTTTATCATTACCTGCACGAGCAACACCACCACATAGACAGAGAGCCAAAAAGAGAGAGTGACATGAAAGGAGAGAGAGAGAGAGAGAGAGAGAGAGAGAGAGAGAGAGAGAGAGAGAGAGAGAGAGAGAGAGAGAGAGAGAGAGAGAAAAAACGTACTGCAAACATAGAACGATCAAACAAGAGACAGAGGGAGCGAGAGTCAAGCAGGTTTTACTCCTATAGCTCTTCTTACAAAGACATCGGCTCAAAGCAGCGTTATATTTTAGATTATCTTCCGTGTCTAGGGCCAGTCCCAAACTGAGCAAACCTAGAGCAACAGCGGCAAGGAAAATCCCTAAATGTTAAGAGGAATAAAGCTTGGGAGGACCAAGTCAAACAAAGAAACCCATCCTGCTTGGGTGGATCAGATGGAGAGAGGGAGAGAGAGGGGGAGAGAGAGAGGGAGAGAGAGGGGGAGAGAGAGGGGGAGAGAGAGGGGGAGAGAGAGTGAGACAGCAAGTGCATCAGTCTCCTGCTCCGATAGCTGAAGCTACACAAGTAACAGTATAAAGGATGTGGAAGATGCAGGAACGGGGTAGGGATTTCCCCATAAGTAACTACATGTGGATTATCCGAGCTCACATCCTGCAGGAGCAGGACGTCCCTTCTTACCCAGCAGACGTTGGAGGCGACCCGTGGTTCGGCCCCTAGGCCCTCGATGAGGCACTGCAGCAGGGGGTTCAGGTACAGCTCATTAATGGCAGCTTCGGGCAGCAAGTCGCAGATCCGGCCCACCGTCCAGGCGGTCGTGTCCCTCACCACCACGCTGGGGTCTTTCATCAGCTCGATCAGAGTGGGCATGGCCTACGGCGGGTCAAACACATCACTGATGAGCAACAGATACAAACAGGACCGAGGGCGGGAGGGGCGGCGGTACACACCTGGATGACGAGCGGCTTGAGCTGGTTGAGTTCGGGGCCCTCCAGGATGGAACCGAAGGCCATGACCGAGGCGTCCCTGTAGCGCCAGTCTGGGTGTTTGATGTGCTCTTTGATGAAGGGAAGGACGTGGGGCACGACATCGTCCTCGCAGCAGGTGGCCAGCAGCATCAGACACACGCCAGCGGCCTTACACGGGTTCCAGTCGTCATCGTCGTCGTTCTCGTCCTGTCACCCACAGACACCAGTTACACGTACAGTACTTATTACTCACGTGTAATTAAACTTAATAAAAGCCTGGGCTGGTGGAGTGAGAGGGGAGTGCTGTGGGCATTACACACCTGTTTTGTGAGGGTCTGTGTAAGAATCGGGACCAGGTACTGCAGGGCTCCTTTAGCGTAGAACTTGCTGGTGTGCTCCGGGGGGCGACCCTGCTCTGACGCCTGATGGAGTCGGAATAAAATGCACGTTAAGATCAGAGCTGGTTAAAAAAAACAAAAAAAAAACATCAAGCTACAGGGCCATGACTGCCATGCTCTCACGCTACCTCAGTGGCTTCGATGGCCAGGTCCATCTCCTCATCACACACGTTGGACCAGAACTCGATTCCTTGTAAGGCGACTTCATCAATGTCACTCTTCATGGCTTCTATTGTGATCTACACACACACACACACACACACACACACACAAACATACTGCATCACACTCCACTTCATTTAAAGTGTACAAACCCCGTGGCCAAAACTCACAGCGAAGAGCGCGGGTCCCATGTACGTCTCCATGTACTGATAGTATAAGGACATGATCTTCACCAGGTTCTGTAAGGCAGCCACTCGGACCTGAGGAACAGAACACATCACTCACACATCAGCACACTGCACATCACATCCACATACTACGTTAGGATCACCTTATGAAGGGACGCATGTAATTAATGCACAGTAAAAAATAAAGCTTTAAAGATGTTATTTATCGATGGCTTACAGTATGACGTTTAAAAAAAAAAAAAAGAAAAGAAAAAACGAAGAGCGCTACACAGGCATAAATGACAAAAGAGGAACTTGTGGGGAGGGTCCTGCACTGCATCCTGGTAATATGGTTCAGAAACCAGCATCTGTCATGCATGTCTGCTCAATACATTTTATTTACTGTATGATATCCTAAATCCTACTTTATAACATTCTACACATTTTCAGGGTGCTTTTACATGATGAGCGTGCTGCAGGTGGCATACATGCCACGTTTCCTGTCAGCAGGTCTAATATACACTCGCAGTTCAAGCGCACGTTTTCATTCGTTCAAACGTAAACTCTCGCTGAAGAACAATACCTTGAGGAAAAGAAAGTGGGTTCATAAGACGTTCGCAAATCAAACATCACGTAAAAGTGAAACTGGTATCTAGGGGCGAACCTAACAACGGCCCATCACTGCCGATGAGTCGCCATGCTGCGTCCTTCCTCACCATGTCCTGATACACATTTAAAGTGGAACTGCAGAGCTCTGGGCACTACAGAACGATGGTACTCCGCTCCTCCTCTGCATCGGTCAGACTGAGCTGCTCAGGTATGTCACACACTCAGATCTGTCTCATTGGCTGTGCTTCAGAAAGGTCAAAGTTCGATAAGTACTGCGATAAGTAGGTCAAAGTTCGATTTGGCTGAACTTTGAGCGCAGCGACCGGGGGTCAGATCGGCGCGGCAAACCCGAGCGGTGCGTGCCACAGCGGCAGAGAGAAGCGGCACCGCCCTCTCCATAGAAAAACAATGGCATCGCCAGCGCAGAGTGGGTTTGCTGCTTCTCATGTAAATGCGCCCTTACATAAACCATTTAATTTTACTTTCCCTCTCATTACAGCCTCCATTTCACCATTTTCTTATTACATTTTCCATACAAGCATTATATCCTCCATTTTATCACATCTGTTTTATTTACTATGACCTTTGCTGTATTTATCATTTCCTGTATTTCACATTCACTATTGTATTATACTTTACCTTTCCCCCATTTTAAATTCATTATGTACTCAATTTCCCCCATTATCATAATTTATTTAATAAGTTGCCTTTTTATTATACTTAATGTCATATTTTATTATTCCATATTTCATGCATTATATTTTCTATTTTAGTATTTTCACCATTACCTTTCACCTTCTTGTATCATGTTTATTTTCAGCATTTTATTATATTTATGTTCATTACTGCATTATACTTACCCCACTCAATAAATGTATAAAACTTATTTTCCATATTTTATTTGCATTATATTCTCCATTTCATCTCCTCTATATGATATTTATTCCATTTGGTGCATTTTCTGTATTTTATCATATTTAATGCATTATATTCACTATTGTGTTATACTTTACCTTTCCCCCCCATTTTATGTATTACATTTTAAATTCCACATTTCATTTGTATTATATTCTCTATTGTATTAGTTTATCTTCTTCTGTGTTTTATTATAATTATTTTCGCTAGTGATGTAATCTTCCATTGTATACATTTATAAAAATGTATATTCTATTTAAGTTATAATTTTCCATATTACTGGTATTATATTCTCCATTTACTGCATTATTTTACCCCACTGTACATGCCATTTTCTTCATTTTGTCTTTTATATTTCACTATTCTCTGTGTTATAATTTTCTCCCCATGTTTTTGTCTACATTTATTATATTTATAAATATTTATTAATGTTTCTCCATCCCCTGTCTATTTTCTCATAAATACACTGATTTAGTTTGAGTCTTACATATAACATTCGAGGCTGTAAGCAAGGCGGGTCCCTTTGAGTTCTAACGAGGTCTCTTCCCTATAACATTTTTCCTTGCCACTGTTGCCCTAGGTTTGCTCAATTAGGGCTGTGGATCTAGAGATTTATTAAGCTGCTTTATGGTAAAAACCTCTCTAAGTAAGAAAGCTGGCTGACTATGACTATACGACGGACTCACCCTGGTGTCGGGGCACTGTGTGGCTTCGCAAACGACCTGCATGATGAAGTGTCTCTCCGTCTGAGGAGAAAGGAGGGCGGTGTGAAAACGCTGCATAAACAGGCACACCACTGACCTGGGGATCCCCAACAGCTCAGTAGCGGTACCTCCTTGTCAAAGTTGGCTTTGGTGAACTCCAGAGAGTTGAGCAGAGCGTTGGTGGCTGCCAGTTTGACGTTGTTGCTCGGTTCCTCCTTCCTCATGCCCTGGATGATGGCCGTCAGGATCTGGTTAGCGCTGTCCTGGAGCTGCTCTGGTTCCTGGATTGAATAAAAGTTCATGATAAAATTAAAGAACGGACGCAGGACTGATACGGAAACGGCACATAAAGGGGAACACCTCACTCACAATGTCTTGGCAGATGTACCCGATGGCCTCCAGCGTGGACTCCTTCATGTGCTCGGTGCTGCTGGGGTCTGTCACGTTAGCCACCAGCTGCGGGATCAGCTCGGGCCACTGGCTGACCGGGATCTCCGCGCAGGCGATGCCAGCCACGCACTGCGACGCCGAGCTCGGCCTATACGTCTCCGTCCCCAGAGTCTGCAGCACCTGTAGGGGGAGCGAGCGAGGTCGTTTTAGTTTCCGGGCCACGGAAGGTGAGGGGAGGACCTCCTAAACGAATCGCTTACGTAGTTTTTGATCTCCCTGCGCGCGTTGGCGTCGATGGCCAGCCATCTCTGCTGATACTGCGCCTTCACGTCGGGGTCTTTGGACGTCAGAGAGTTCTTCACCTGCAGCCCGGCAGCGACTCGGGCTACCTGCGAGTTCCCGGGGTTCGCCAACACCTTGGAGAGCTCCACCAGGAACGTGGGCTGAAACACGAGCGACAGAAGCGTGAATAAGGACACGGTCACGCAGAGTCGTCGGTTACTCTTTACTGAACTGGAGAGCTTACCAAATTCTCAATAGCTGCTTGCTCCAAAAATTTCTGGGCCGCCTCCAGTTCATTTCGATCTGCAAGAGGCATGAGATGTGATCAACTCAAGGCTGGTTCGAGACCTCCAAAGCTGATGTTCACCACAATTTCTTAACGGCCATTAGAGCAGCCGTTACACTCAACGCGACAAGACAGTGTTCTATAACAGTTGGACGTCAGCTTATCAGGGTTTAATATTCAATCTGTAAATCCTGTGTGGTTACTCAAGTCATGTTTTAAGTTTGAATCATTTTAAGGTCAAGATCAAACATTCCTGTTTGTTTTATCTTGAGCTGGGAAAATTTGATCAGCCAGAACGGGACATGTCCTCCAGAAAATAGATAAAACACCCGTTCCAGTTTACACACACACAATGTTTGTTTGTTTGTTTTTCCAGCCGTGGTACTCCTTTGTTTGTTCCAGCCTAATCCAAATAAAGATGAGCCTTGTGCGATTTAGATTTCTGATATCGTGTAACTTATCGTGATTAACTGTTATCTCTGAATTTTTTTTTTTAAAAGGTCCCAAAAAGTTTCAGTATGGAAACAAAACCCAGGAAAGTTCCCCCCCCCATCCCCATCTGATTTAGATGAACTGGAGCATGACAGTTTTTCTTTCACAACAACATCCACCAATTTCTTCCCAAAAGTACGACCACAGTACAGACTTAACCATGGGAATCCAATAATACACAAATACACATTCAGCACAAAATGTATTCCGAATTTCAAGCCATACACAGATGCTGGGCACCCGGGCAGGAGCGCCCCGAGTACGCCAATGTTCTAACTGTTCTGTTTCTCCACTTTCCACGCATTATTCAATAAACTGACATAGTCAACACGATTATAACATGCTTTGCGTTCATGCTTTTGCCCAGCTGTAAGAGTTTTACGGTTGGATAAGCTATGATATATAGAGCATAAAATGCTCCTCAGGTTGCGATAATCCCTTTACAACAGGTTTATTTACATACAACGATCGGTTGGCTTTGTATTATCATCAGATGGTATTTCTCCATTATATATATCATGTTGAAAGGCAATCAGTGTTTT
Source organism: Ancistrus triradiatus (assembly GCA_025084515.1). NCBI lineage: Eukaryota > Metazoa > Chordata > Actinopteri > Siluriformes > Loricariidae > Ancistrus > Ancistrus triradiatus. Next base: position 49,683 of record JAJAGP010002737.1, read on the forward strand.
CAGCCCCAAAAATGCTCATCGGCCCACCTTTCCTTTTATTTAAACATAAACATAAATCAGGGAGCATCTGTAACTAATATAACTTAATATTTTATGAAACCCAAACTCTGTTAGGTACAGTCAAGTGTTGGGGTGGCACAATGGGTAAACGAGGAAGGGTGAGAAACAATACTGCAACACCCGCAAGTACAAGTACAAACCATGCCAGAAAACAGGGAGCAACAAACATAAGTACAGGGACGGGTGGAGTTGAGTAACCTGAATAATCCTACAATAAACAAAGCAGCATTAAGAGTCGAGCAACAACCAAAATAAGCCTTAAACAAGCAGGACAGTCATAAGCGAGGATCAAAGCGAGTATTAATGCTCGTAAAGTTAAATCGAGCCTACTCTCACATCGTTATCGAGCGATGCCCAGGTCTGATCCAGCCAACACCAAGCATTCCAAGCAAATGCTCGGTCGGTATTTGAAGGTAAGGCTGGTTATGTTGTGATGTTAGAAATACTATAACTACATCTGGCTGAGGGAGGGGAGGCTGGACGTGGGAATCGCTGGCTGGCTTTCACCTGCACTGTGCTCCAGAGAATAGGCATCGATCATACACCCCACCACCATGGCAACCCAGGTCTAATGCCTGACGACCCTGCAGCGGGCCCGTTTGCATCTGCAAGACCGGGTGTCAGTCACAGGAAAGGGAGGAATGACACAGGATTTACCACGCTCCTTCCCCTCCCCGCCGGCACCAGAAGAAAGATATGCCAGCCCTGCGACTGCCCAGCATCCCATACCCCTCCGGGATACAGGGTCTGGCTGCATGATCTGGACACCAGTGTGTCTCACATTTGAGGTTTTGGACCTAGTCTACTTCAAAAAGATGTGTAATCATAAAGGCATTAAACTGACATCATGAGCCATCTCCATAAAACATGAACAAATCCAAATGCAAATTAAGATGATTCTAAATAACTAAATAGTACAAGAAGTCAGCAGGCTGCACCTTTCCTGTTACAGAGCAGCATAACACCGAGTAATACGGTGTACAAAGCTTTATAAGTAGCTCCTACGGATACTAAATCTTACGAACATTTAAAAAATTACCGACGTTAGCACGCATGCTAAAGGCGTGTATAGTACAACATGGACCGGTAAACCAAGCAGCCTCATTAATGACCACTCACAGCCGGGCAAATCTGATCATTCACGCCATTACAGGTAACCCCGGTGATGTTTAGAGGAGTATTTTAACCAAAAGAGTGGAGTAAAGTGACTAAAACAGGATTTTCACCGGTTAACAGGTCGAGGCCTTGACGATAGCATTAGCCCCTTGCTAGCGCTGAACCCCTCCCTCAACTTTTCACAGCTATAGCGGAGTGAAATGGTGGCGAGGAAAGAGCGGGAAGCGCGTGAACACAGTTCGTCAGGGTAACCGCGAGGTAAACTGAGGTAAAGTTTCACCTGGAGAGACGGTCTTCTCCAGGATAGTGATCAGCTCCATCCCGCCCGGCTCGTGCTAATGCTAACGCTACGTTAAACGCGCGCGCACACACCGCTACGCTATCTGACCGAACTTCTCTCTCTGTCCCTCGACCGGGTTTGGTCGCACCGAGCTCGGGGTTGAACGAGGCAGATTCGTGGCGCTGACAGGAACAGACGAAGCCGTCTCAGACCGCACCGTGCCGATGGGTTTCCTCGCGTTTTGTTCTCCGTTTTTGTTTTTTTTAAACAACTCTCGCTCCGCTCGTGCCTCAGCAGCTGCTGCTCATCCGCCTCAGTGCTGTCGCGAGGGAAAAAAGGAGGCCGCGCGCGCTGCTCAGAGCGACGTCACACTAAGCGCGTGCGCACTGCGGACACATAAATGCCTCATCCCCGGACCGCTTCCCGCGCGCCGCCCCAGAGTCTCTCGCGTATTTCACACAGAAAAGCCAAAAGTATCTAGACACAAATCCTCACACAAAAAATGTCATGTCATAACGTAGCATTTGAGGTTATCGAAATCCTTAAAACTACCCAATTAAGCTATTCTAAAGCTGCCCATACTTTACTATCAGAACCGTTCTAACCATTAAAAGTAACTTATCTAATTGAATTGGATATACCCTACATATTAAAGCTATACCACCCTGGCCTACTACTACAACTATCCACACAGTAACTCTGAAAATTATCTAACCCCTTAAATAACCCCAATAAACTATACTGAAACTGGTCATAGTTTACTATTTACAGCTGTTGAAACCCTTACAACTAACTAATCGAATTGACTTAGATATATCCTGCATATTAAAACTATGTTGCTTAGGTCTACAATTACAACTATCCACACAGTAACTCTTAAAACTATTCAAAGTCCTTAAACCTCTGCCATGAAGCTATACTCAGTACACATGTATCTACTCACTCATTCACTCAAATGGGTGACACTTTAGAGACACTAATTGACCTAACGAATGTGTTTAGGATGTGTAAATAAACCCACACAGTCACAGGGAGCAAACAGGCTGGACTCAGCACAGATTTCTAGAGTTAAAATTAAACAACACTAACAATGTAGGTCAATTTTAAGGTCCTGAAGTAGGTAAGGACCTAAGGTCAGAAGGTATAAGGTTTGTTTACATGGCACTTTAATAGCAGCTATGTATAATCAGAGGCCTAATGAGCATGTATTTTCTTCAGATCAGAAAATGGACATGGAAGTTGATATACACGGCATATATATCTTTTTTTTTGGAAAGTACACGTGTAGCGTGTCATAGCACGGTTCCCCCTCAGACATTCTTGAATACTTTACGTTAATCATTGCAAGACTGATCTTGTCCTTTATAGAAGGAAGTTACGTTCTGACCCTTTGTCTTATCCACAAAGCTACATAATAAACAGGAATAACAGGGATGCTTCCAGGTGTACCAGGTCTCCCTTATGCAAGTGTTAAAAGATAATAGACTATTTGAAGGGATTACAGGTTTATTCAATTTGAGAATATGAACGTAAACGTGTCCTAGACAGGACAAAAATCAATAGTAACAGCAGGGCATGATCCCCCAACTGGCTTCCCCTCTCTGACACAGCATCTGGATGTGAGGCCCAACCTGACCAGAAAGCAGATTTATATACTTGTTTTACCTCCATATTTATCCTGTTCAGGGTGTTTCATCCTGTTCAGTTTGTGTTAATCAGTGAGGGCTCAGAAGTGGACGCCATTGCAGAATCACGCTCCCTGCTGTAAATATCTCTGTTTGATACCCGAGCTCCACAGAAGGACCAGCCAGGGATCGAAAACGAGTTGCCAGGATGGTGGGATAGCACATAGTGCAGAGTTTTACTAGTTTGTAATGACACAGCCTCTGTTTCATACTTGGGTAATGACCACGATTTCATTTTGTTTACAAATATAAACACACAACTTGTGAGAGTGTAGCTTTATTACAGAGCTATTCCCAAAATCCTAACCTGCTAAGACTGAGACCACAAGCATCAAGGATCTTCTCTATGGTGGCCCGAACGGCTCAGGATTAATTCAGCACGGTGTTTAATTATGATAACTGTTCTATACTAGTTTATTTCTCATTGGTGCTTCCTTGTTTTACTCACACCACCTCCTAGCAGGGTTTTATTTTACCATACGGATATAAGATGAAGCAATAAGAATGCTTTAAATATAAATATTCTCCAAGCAAAGTGGATGGTTGTGTTCATTTACAATAGAATATGTTTGTATGTAATATATAAGCATTCAAGTCCATATTTTATTTAACATAATTCATATTGCAGTCATCGTGAACAGCTGAGATTCAATATACACAATAGGATTGTAACATTTCTGTCATCCGACCCAACTCAGTCCCTCCGCACAAAAACCTGGCACAGTCTGCCCACCCATATGCCCCCCCACATGCCCACCCCATGCCCGCTCTGGCCCCTATAGATACACATGGAGAAAACCTAACAAAAACACATCATCTCCCGTTCCGTCATCCACTCTCATACTGCAATCAGTCAGTCAGTCCATCCGTCCGTCCGTCAATCAGTACTTTGTGTGTGTGTGTGTGTGTTGTGCTTGTGTGAGCTCGTCCGCGTTCTCACCGAGCCCAAACGAAGCTTTGTACGAGTGTGTGCGCGCGCGTGTACATCTCAGCAAACGATAACCAAACGGCACTGCGGGGTTCGGCCGCCTCGCGATTCTCCGAGTAACGATTTCTGACTGTACATGTTAAACCCTGCCCACCCTCCCTCCCTCCCTCCCTCCCTCCCTCCCTCACTCCCTCCCTCCCTCCCTCAGGACACACCCCTCACAGCCCTCCCCCAGGTCTCCGCCCCCCTGCAGTCAGAGTGTCAGTCAGTGTCTCGGCCTGTGTAAACGTTAACATTATTTGAGACACCGCTCGAAATAGGTGGCGCCGACGTAGCCTCCGCGTAGCGAGCGTTGGACATTCTGCTCGAAAAGCCGCCGGTTCGACTGCAGCACCTCCGCCGCCTCCTTGTTCAGAGGGTCCTCTGGGTTTGGCTCCTGAAAAGGAAAATAAAGAACGTTGATTTTTCGCTCCACATTTGCATATCATATCCTAGAAACCTTTAGGCAGTCAGTTATTCCGCAATAAATACTAAAAAAAAAAAAATATCTGCAACAGGTTTAGTTCACTCACTAAGAATAGATACTGTAGTCCATATATGATGGAGTTAATTGTCAGCACGGGCTTCCAGTCTTCCCTGAAACAGAAAACACAGCAAAGGAACAAAGATTACAGTAAAGATTACACAAAAAACATAAAGGTGGACTGGGACAAAAACGAGGACCTGAGCACGAAATTCACAAGCCCTATTCAGAACGGATTAGTTTCTCAGGGAAGCAATTATAAAAATTCTTTAAAAACAAAACGAACAAGGTACCTCAGGATATTTAGACAGACATTTCCCTCCAGGTCGATGTTGGGATGATACACCATGGTTTCACACTTGACTTTGGGTGGGTCGTGAGGGTAGCCCTGTCCCACCTGGTACAGGTACACCATATTACATTAGGAGCACTTCAGAACAAAATGTAAAATGTTAATAAAACACCAAGCATTTATGGTGACGCGATATTCCACATAATATAAATTAAACTGCAGTTGATCTATGTTAGGAAAACATAAAGAAAACACAGGTCGGTTACAAAATTAAACTTTTTTTTTTTTGGTTATTTTTTTATTGAAATGTTTTTTGCTTTGTTTTTTTTTTTTTTTTTTTTGCAAAAACAGACTTTTCATGTCGTAGACTTAAAGCCATGTAACAGGTACAGGTTTCTTTAAAGTGCAATATTTAACATTCTTTAGCCATTTAACTGGCATGATATCCAGATGCCATGATAAGACCGCAATTTACCCGTTGCAGCATAAAGAACTTTGTTTATCTTTGTCAGCTCCTCGGTAAACAAGGCAGATGCCTGCCACACTTTCTCCGAGCTGTGATTATACCCCACCTCTGACAAACTGCCCCTGTTGGGTCCCTCAGCAAAGCCCTTAGCCTACGATTGCTTAGAGTGTAAAACTGTAAGTCGATCTGGATAAAGGCCTTTTCACACACAGTCTGACTTTTTCGCAAGAAAAAATGGATGTGATTTTTAACGTAGTGTTACCGTCACACCATGTGCGCCCCGTTTTTTGTCTAAGCACTCTTTAAACCCCCTGCTTTTGCTTTCTTTAACTTCTTCTCTTAATGTGTTGGAGATATCTCCGTGTCTTTTTCACAACTTAAAAAAACACGAGTGAAGATTAGTGCAACAAGCTTTTTTATAGTTTGTGTTTTTCTGATCATGAACAGCACTTAGATAAATAATCAGACGCTTCCATCCAGTCCCTGAGAGCTTTATCACCATCATCCTCCAGCCTTTCAGTTCTATTCCACCAGATCTTTTCTTTAAGATCCATGTTTTTAAAGGCAGCCTGTTTAGAGGCAGCCTGTCGTCCTAGAAGCGCTTGATGAGCTGTTCTGCCCGGCGACCGAGCTCCGATTGGTCAGCCTGATTTTAACCTCGCAGAAATTAGAACAGGCTCCCATTATACATTTTACGCAGCGTCTCGGCCCGGCAGTTTCGGGCTCTGGGTGAAGGACGGCGTGAATAGACGGGTGATCTTTTTCAAGACCTGCATTTTTTTCACTGTGAAAAGGCCTGAAGTGCATCTGCTACATGACTAAATGTAAATATATACAGTATATAAGCTCATATATGCATTTCTATTTATGTTTTACAAATTACATGTAATACATTGAACACACAAACAGAGATTATAGATCCCTTTTCAAATGCTTTGGAGTCGTCTGGATTTTTTCTTACATTACTCGCCTACAGTCCAAACTGTTGGTAACCTGGAGTGGTGGAAGCGTTAGTGCACGATTATGCAAAATGAGTATCATTCTTGGCATGATGAAAGGAAGCCGGCAGGGATTAACCGTACAGAGGCACTTGTTGTCAGCATACGATGTGAAATATCGACAGGGGAACTGGGCGTTACCAGATGAACGAGTTGTACAGAACCTTTTTTTTATTTATTATCTTTCTACCTAAACACTTTTAAAGTGTTTTTGGGATGCGAAAATGTCTGAAATTACTGTATCTGATGATCTGTATAATACTGAGATACATGTCAGAGATTTATTATTTTTAATTTAAAAATAAGTGCACTCCAGATGTGGCTTAAAAAACTATTTCATGATCATAAAGCAAGCGGTAAAAACAAAACGTTTCCAGATTATATGCAGATTTTCTCTCATTTGGTTTTGTGTACAGTTTTGCCTCCACTAAATAAGGGCTAACCAAACAGGGCAAGATAACTGTCCTTTCTTTTTGTACTTTTTGTTTTGTTGAGTCAAGTAACAAATCCTTCCACACTACTTTCCATTTGTTCACTGAAGTCAAACCACAAATTGTTTCGTTGGTTTATTCGACCTAAAACCTGAATTTGAAGTAATGGTGTGAATAAAGTGCGGTGGAAGGTTTGTGCTTACCTTAAAACTAAAGACGAACTTTCCTCCTTTGTAGAAGCCCTGCAGAATAATATAGAATAAAACATGCCTATAAGTGTACGTACAGATCACGCTCAGCATGTGCTTTAGCTTTATATAGGCTGTGAATGAACACTAATCCACAGGGGTGTAACTAGAACATTTTGGAATGTAACGGTACTCTGATACAAGGCTATGCAAAAGTGTTGGCGCTGCTATTTCAGCTTAATTAAAACTCATTCTAGAAATGGAAATGAGAAAAAGCAAGTGCGTGTGAGACCTCGTCTGGTGAAATGATGAGTTTAAAGTTCAGTAGATCGTCCTGATCAGGAAACACGATCTCACACGTCTTTGGAAGATTCAACTCGTTGATGTCTAAGAAAATATATAAACACACACAGAGAAAGACAATTAATATCATAAACCAGTTGTCTGGTTTAAATTAACCAGCGCCACACTCAAAACAAGGCTTGATCGTTCATTTTAATATTTCATATCTAATAGATAACTTAGGATGTCATTCAGGTCTGCACTCAAGCAGCTGCTGGGGCTGTGGAGTCTCCACATAAACACTTTTAAACTGTAATGTTAAACATTAAATTTGAATTACCGGTTGTGTTTTTGAAAGACACATAAAATAATCTGTCACATGACCAGCAATTACAGATCTCTTATCGAACGACTCTGGAGTTTCCAAAATTATTCCACTGTTCATCTGCTGCCGCTCAAGCAAACAAACTGCGTTTATGATTGCTCATTAATTATCATTAAAATCCTTTTTAAGACTCAGCACTTCCACTCAGAGAACACTAAGCTCCCTCTCGCCAATGTCTGTATCTCACTCACGACTCGAACTGATTTTCGATCTTTGGTTCGAGGATAAGAAGCTCATCTTGACTTGTACGACAGGGGACCCTCGGCTAAGGCTGTACTAGTAAAAAACTGCTGCACTGTGGAATGGAATGGCCGACCCACTAATTAATTATTTTCTCTGAGCTCAACAGACGTGTTAACGGTTCATCAAAATTAAGTTCGCTCCTGTAGAGGTTGTGTATCTTCATCCTCATTTTTTGCATCCGCACAAGACTGTAAGCAGGATACCTCATATTTCCTTAGAAAAGCAGGAATGCCTGATGAAAAGCTGCTGGATGAATATTTTCCACTGACAGTTAATTAAGTAATCTCCTAATCTAAAGCTCTGTTTGTACTTCAATCTGGAGAAACTCATTTTCATTGTTCACTTAGACACTGCTTTGTTTATGATCTTACATGAAAATAAAAGCTACAGCATCCAAACAAGAGTTACTACATGTCTACATAACTAACCAAGCATTTTCAATCGGAACGGCTTAATGTCATGCTGATAAATTAACAATTTAACAATAATTCGATGTAATTTGTGAAGCTTTGGAGGCTTCCACCAGGAAACTGGTTGGTGTTAGCTCTGTTGTTAGCATAGCCTCGGTAGTTATTTTAAACAGATTTTGGAATAGTTTTACGAGATAATCGTTTATATCACGCCTATAGATGCTTAGACGAACAGTCACGAAAAAGTCTCACTGTGTTGTCTTGAACATACATATACGACATCGTACAGAGCTACGGTCCAGTAATTTTACATTGGCTCGGCAAAAAAGCTAGTTTGCCCACGACGTGTGGGTTTGGAGCAAATAGCACAATGTTTGCTGGATAACACAAGTATAAGTGCGTGTGTAAATCCAGCTCAGGCGTAGTGTTTAAGTTGAGGTGTATTGTGTAAAAAAAATAAAACATAAGCACACGTATGATGGTTAGCTCGTTAGCCGGTTAGCTCTTTAGCCGGTTAGCGTTAGCCTGGGTGCTAGCGGTACCTTTCTGTATCCGGAGCTGGGCCGCGCTGGCCTTTTTCCCCCCGGCTCCGGTTCTGTTTCCCCCCGCTGATTCTTCATCTTTCTTCTGCTGCTTCAGAGAGAAGAGTTTAATCATGGTTCCTCTGTACTGATACACTCTCTTTATGGATGTATGTGTGTGTTTGTCTGTGTACTTATGAGTGTTAAACTCTGCAGCTCCGCTATATACAACCTCTGTGTGTGAGTGAGTGAGTGAAGTGTGTGTTCGGTGAGGAACTGTGCTGTGGAGCAAAGAGGCTCTCAGAGCCAGCGATGTTACACACACTATACAACACAACACATAACTTGTAACCACTTCTGTATCTACTGTACATACCGACTCATTTGTTCATCTATACTTCCATCCATGTAATCATCTAAACAAACAAAGACCTTGTCTAACTACCTATCTACTGTATATATTTAATTTATTGATTCATACATCTGATCTATTTAATCATGTCTATCTATCTATGGCTCCTGATAATTGTTTTATGAGATGTTAAGGTTCAGATTGTATGTGATATTTTATATATGCTGCTGTAGTGTAACAGAAATCTGGGATCAAGAAATAACTTTTTAAAATCTGATCTATGAGAGCAGTACCAGGTTAAACTTGTCTTTCAATACCTTTCCTGTAAAACCCTACACATTTCACTCTTCTTCCTGCTCTCACACACCCCATTTACCTCTAAAAACGGTGTTGGTGAGCAAGTATTTTATATTGAATTGTTGTAGAATAAATTATTTGAGATAAAAGAGCATAGATGATGTACAGTGAGTCTTAGAGGTTAGATGTTAACGTAGAGGTTACCAGCCAAACCAAACTTTTTTCTTTTTTCCTGTTTTTTTTTTTTTTTTTTTTTTTTTTTCAGTGGATGTAATAAATAAAATAAATGATGCTGGTTTCAAAGTGAGTCATGTGACAATGGGAATCTTGCGATTGGAAAGAGCCTGATATTATTTTTCAAAGTTTAGAGTTGGTGCTCTCGGATTGAAAGTAGCTGTACATTTAACGTATTATTACGTATGTCATATAACAACACATATTTAGATTCTGCAGGTTCAGCGGTACAGAAGAAACCTGATCAACATTGCACGATAAGTAAAGATCCAACGATTTACCAATATGTAGTACACACATAACGTATGGGAGATACCGTAGAGGATTAAATAATGTAAATAATGTGTCTCCCATCCAGGGCATGCTTATGCCTAGGCCCAGAATTCATCAGGGTTAAGCACTGGACTGCCCCTCTCCCAGCCACCGGAGCGGGGCAAGCAAGACTAAAAACAAATGTTTGGAAAAAAGATACCAGTATTTAGCATTGATATAAATGCAAAACAGATCCAGAATTGCGAGAGTTTACTTTGTCTTTTTCTTTTACTTATTTTTTATGTATATTAAAACGAGTTGAACATTTGGCTTCTCTAGTGCCCTCTCACTAAACACGTGCTGAGTAACACACGCAAGAGACTACACTTCCCACAATCACCGCTCTTATGTGACGCCTAATAATAGGCGTGGTTTGTGCAGTTTTGCCCTCCCCCCTTTTTATTTTCTATTTATTTATTTCATTTTTTAGGGCAGAAATGGAGCCCGATGGCGTCTTATGTGAGTGTGTCACATCGCGAGCAGCAAGAGGAATGATGTAGGATGATGAAAATACAGCGCATGATACCGGATCAGACGGAATATGGATTTAGAGCCGGGATTTAGACAATGAGGAGAACAATAGGCACCACGTTCAGCTCAGATCAAGCGTGCGCTTCATTTGGATCGGAATTGAATCCGAATTAAACAGGCTGTATTGTCGGAAAGGCGTGTTTGTGGGCTTTGGATTTGTGATAGTGTGAGATAGAGGGGTTGCAGGGCTGCTGAACTGCAGGAGGTCTTTCAGATATCAGTGATTGTGATTTCTCATTTATGGTGTAATTATAATCATCTGGATCATCATTACGGCTGCTTTTTTTTTTACACATCTATTTGAACCAGGATTGACCCGGGATTAATAGGCAAGATTTGGAATTTTATTTTATTTTTGCATATTCTTTTTTTCCCCTGCAAGAACACATGCAAGAGGACGAGAAAAGGGAAGGCGAGAAAAAAGGAAGAAACAAGGAAGCAATCCCTCTATTCCTGCCTCCATCTATCGCTTCATCTCGCAAATATTAATATAATTTGCAAAGAAAATAATAATATTTCTAATGCGCGACCAAGGAGTATGCGACTCGGCACTAATCACAGGTGAGTCATTAATTAATTTTTGAAATTATGGACTAATTATCATTTATAAACTGATTGTTTTCATATTTATGGATTGAACCAGCCATCCATTTACATTAGTTAGCTTTGTAAGGCATGGGTTGCGTCCCAATCCGCATACTACCCTACTAAGTAGTATTTCAAACCAGTAACCTCAACGACGCTGTGCTTACTACTTTGACATACTCTTTAGTAGAGTAGTATGCGGATTGGGACGCAGCCATTGTCTCAAGTTAGCATGTTCTCACTAAACGCCCTTTGTTCACCTTTAAATGAACGATTATATTTAAAAACGCCACACTGCACGCTTTAGAAATGTATTAACCATCCGCAAGGATTGCGTGGCCCCTGTCTAATGTGCTCCTTCACGCTGTGGAAGTTGAATCTTTAGCTGAGCTGTGCTAAGCTAACCTGTGCTAAGCTAACCCACACTACGTTGCGCATCGTTAGGGGTGTGTATGTGTGGTGTGTTAGCCAGTTAGCCGTCAGTCTTTATACGTTTGCTCCGTGTGCCAGTTATTAAAACGCACGTTCATACTTATCCGAGATTCCTTGATGTTTAGTTAGTGATATTTGTAATTGTCGACGAGCTAGGTGTTATTTTTGTAAATGAATAACCTAATTTGATAGATTGGTAGCTCAATGCTAACATTATGCTTACTAACCCAGGTATTACTGTGATTTAGTTTTTAGCTTCATTACGCCTGTTAAAGACTATAATGGAATTTGTACTTTATGTATAACCATATATCTATTATGATAACTATATGTTTATTACTGAAATATACAGTAAGCCCAAAATTGAGACAATTATGGAGAATTGTGGTTATAAATCGGGGTGATCATGGTTAATAAGGTTAATTTGAACAATTAGTGTTCAAATTAAAGGGTAATGACTTGCAAGGTTTATGATTTTGGTTCTGGTTCCTCATTTGATTTCCGTCACTGATTGCTGCTTTTTTGTACAGCTATGCATCTACAGGATGAATAAAGATAGATATGTAGGTAGCTGGATGGATGGATTCTGGATGAAAATGAGCAGGCACAGAAGGTGAGGAGAAGATCAGATCGGAGGCTGAATGTAGAGAAGAACGAGTAAATACAAGAGCGAAAACAGGCGAAAGAAAGTTTTCAATCTGTTTAATCTTTATGTGCTTTTAGATATTGGGTTTAACAAGATGCTTGCTTGCAATGGTAGATCACGATGAAATTATCTCTCTTTGATTTTAAAATGTATGCAAGAAAATATGAAGATGTTCTGCAACTGTTAGTTTAGGTAAATAAACAAAAAGTCTAGAAGTTGCTCTACGGAGAGTTTTACATCCCGAAGTCAGGAAAAAGTTGGGACGGTATGGAAAATGCAAATAAACATTTAATGGACAGACACAGTATGAATCCAAGATATTTCCTGTTTTTTTTTTTGTTTGTTTGTTTGTTTGTTTGTTTGTTTGTTTTTTGGTGCTAATAAACATCCATTTCTGCATTTCAGGCCTGCAACACATTCCAAAAGCAGTTGGGACAGGGGCAATTTAGGGCTAGTAATGAGGTTAAAAAACAACAACAATTAAATAATGATGTGACTATAATCATGATTTGGTCCAAAAGAAGTATCCACAAAAGGAAAGGCTCAGTCTTTGAGGAGTAAAAATGGACAGAGAATCTGCAGTTTATCACCAAATGTTTTTAAAAAAAGGATTGGAAGGGAGTTGTGTATTTCTCCTCTACAGTGCATAATATCATTAAATGATTTAAGGAATCTGGAGGAATTTCAGTGCGTTAAAAAAAACAAACTGAACAGGGCACTGCATAAAGAAGCATCCTTCATCAATAGCTGATGGAACCACATGGGCAAGCAATTCCTTCATCAAACCTTTATCAAGCTCTACAATACAGAGTTACATTCACAAATGCCACTTAAAACGTTACTGTGCTAAAAAGAAGCCTTATGTTATACCCATGTCCAGAAGCGGCGGCGGCTTCTCTGGGCTCGGAGGGTCTGGGATGGACCATCACACAGTGGGAACGGGGATTGTGCTCAGACCCATCATAAACAAAAAGGACCTGTTATGAGGAACAAGTCCAAAAGCCAGGCTCTGTCGTGGTATGGGGTCGGGTCAGGGCCCTTGGTAAAGGTCATTTACACTTCTGCAGAAAAGTCCCCAGAGATTTTAGAACATCATGAGCTGCCTTCAAGACGACATCTTCTCCAGGGACGTCCATGCATTTATCAACAAGAGAAATCAGAAACAAAACCACATGCTGCACACATTACATTAGTGGTAAATGCTTTACTGTTCCACCTTTTTTTGGAATGTGTTGATCAGGGTAAAAAAAAAAAAAAACATGAGATATCTTGCTTTTTTTTCCATTTTCCATACTGTCCCAATATTTTCTGGTTGGGGTCGTACTATAAGATCAGATCATTTCAGAAGTGATTTTAACCTGCGATTAGAATCTTCTCCAATTAGTGCCGTCTGATTTCAAGACTTCTCACTCAGCTGTGTTTAATCTCAGTTCACTCACTTTTCAACGCGGTGTGGCAGTGTTTAATATTAATGTGTATAAATATAAGAATGTTATTGAATCTCCCTAAACTCTGCAGGTGGATTTATACAGGGCTTACAGCAGCAGTCTGATGCTTTCACTCCCAGCTCCATGACTCAGCTCTTTTACATTTACTTAGATGGTTATTTCTTTATTACTCACGGATCTATGTGCAGCCACCTCAAAAACCTTTGGCACACTTGGTAAAGAGGGTAAGAAGGTTAGGGTATAAAATGTGTAAATATTACAGCACTTCCTTTTCAGGCTTGAGAGAAATCGAACCAAATCAGAGTTTAAAACTTCATTCTCATGTTGAACTTGTAATAAGATTTCCTGTTGTTTGTACCTTTACTTAATAATAATAATATTCATCCCGTTCTCGACCTGAACTTAATTTGTATGCGGCCAGCTTCTGGACAAAAAAAAAAAAAAGAGTGCCTGAACTATTTATATAGAGTTTTTTTACCAGTCAGTCACTCTAAGGCAGTAGTTTGTTCTTTATATGCACCTTAATAGATAATCAGATCTCCCAGTCATGATAAACAGGTTCATTCACTTCCTCAAGCTCTTTTGTGAGCTTTATTGGAATAACCAGATAGGTGTGTTTCTCCCTCTCTCTCTTTCTCTCACACGTGGTTAGTCCCAAGGAGAGATCATATCCAAACTAAACCCTGGTTCTGCATTTGGATAGTAATCAGTATTAGTTGTAGAATGTTCTGCTGTGGTGCTCAAGCTTGTGTGTGTGTGTGTGTGTGTGTGTGTGTGTGTGTGTGTGTGTGTGTGTGTGTGTGAGAGAGCGAGCGAGTGAGCTCAGGAGAGACGTTTACATTAGTTCAGCCTCAAGATAGGACAAAGTTCTTAAATTCTGCACCATAATGCAGTAGGTGTGATCGTCCTGTAGATCAGTTGCACTCATCATGTGTGTGTCTCTTTGTGTGTGTGTGTGTGTGTGTGTGTGTGTGTGTGTGTGTGCGCGCGCAGAGTTTAGAGGTGATGTCGGGCAGTAAGGCTCTGGGGGGGGCAAGGCGGCGCCGTACCCGTTGCCGGCGCTGTCAGGCCTGCATGCGCTCTGAGTGTGGAGAGTGCCACTTCTGCAAGGACATGAAGAAGTTCGGGGGGCCAGGACGCATGAAGCAGTCCTGCCTGCTGAGACAGTGTACCGCTGTGAGTACACACACACACACACACACACACACACACACACACACACACACACACACACACACACACACATACACGTATGCATGTGTTTAGTATCTGGTTCCAGCATCACATTTAGCACTGGGATATATCAGACATTAAGTGAACACTAGGTATTCATAGTGGACTTGTTGGGAGTGTGATGCTCTGGGTCCGGACCGTGATGGACCTCTGACCGAAGCTCTTCAGGTATTACTCCACCACATAGTCACATAACCATGGTGACAATGCCAGTCCTAACAAAGCAACAAAAGTTATAAATATGATGTAGTCTGTTTTTAAAATCTACTGGCTCTGAAAACATTAGTTTGGATTTACATTTATTAGATGAAGCAGCCTGATTGTTCCAACGAGCCCTTCATAACAAACCAGGTTTTGGATTTAAGCTGGAAAATCAGAGAAACATACATAAAGTCAGTCCTTTAAATTAAAGGTCCTGGGCTCTTAACGGAGTCGCAGCTGGACTGCAGAGCAACGAGACTGAAGATCAGTTTGAGTCCCATCAGCAGAAATGCTGGGTTTGGTTTGATGGATCAGCAGAAATGTTACAGGAGAGTTATACAGCATCAGCAGCTCCACCGGTTCCAGCAGCTCCTTCTTTCTGATTTCCTTCATGCCGTTTGCTGGTGTTAAACTCGGCGTCTCTCATTAAACACCATCCCCGGCTGATCGGAGCTTCGTTCATGGATCTGTTAAGCCCAGCTCTGATTAACCCGACCAGCTGCTGATGATCTAGAACTCCGACTCTAACATTTCTGACTCAGAACATTCACATTAAGAGCTTCAGCTAAAAAAAATAATTATAATGTTGATCCTGTACTTTGGTTCTAACACTGGGAACTCACTCTGATTTGCCTCTGTCGGTAGAACAGTAGATCTTAGTAACAGCCTGCCTTATAAATCAGACCCATTTAATTTTATTTCTTTTGGATAAATTAAAGCTTGTCAATCGATATGTTTGTGTCTGTATAATAAAGAGTTATTGGGAAATGCTAATGGAATGGAACTTAATGATTGCTTAATTATGTAATTCATTGTGTGTGTGTGTGTGTGTGTGTGTGTGTGTGTGTGTGTGTGTGTGTGTGTGTAGCCTGTGCTCCCTCACACGGCCGTGTGTTTTGCGTGTGGAGAAGCGGGGAAGGAGGACACGGTGGAGTCGGAGGAGGAGAAGTTCAGCCTGTCTCTGATGGAGTGTACCATCTGCAACGAGATCATCCACCCCAGCTGCCTTAAGGTGTGTGTGTGTGTGTGTGTGTGTGTACACTTAATATCTGCTTTGTCATCTATTGTCCAGAAGTATTGGGACCTAAAGACCTTTTTACAGTCTGATTTTTACAGAGGAAAAAAACACAGGTCAACTTTTGAAAAACAACATGTGTGTATTAGCGCCATCCTTCACCCCGAGTCCGAAACTGTCGGGCTGAAATGTTTAATGGGAGCCTGTTCTAATTTCTGCATTAAAATCAGGCTGGCCAATGAGAGCTCGGTTGCCGGGCAGAACAGCTTATAGAGAGCTTACAGGACGAGCAACAGGCTGCCTCTAAAAACATGGATCTTAAAGAAAAGCTCTGATGGAATAGAACTGAAAGGCTGGAGGATGATGGAGATAAAGCTCACAGGGACTGGATGGAAGTGTCTGATTATTTATCTAAGAAAAATCACAAACTATAAAAAGCTTCCTGCTCTCATCTGCACTCGTGGCTTGTTTTTGTGAAAGACACGGAGAAATCTCCCACACATTAACAGAAGTGAAATTAAAGAAAGCAAAAGCAGGGAGTTTAAAGAGGGTTCAGACAAAAAAACGCATCTGTTTTTTTTTTATCTTAGATTAGAGATGCATTTGTTCAGAGATCCAGTTGGTTGAACCTCTGCTTGAGCATAAAACACCTTACGTGAAATGTTCCCCTAAGTTTGCTCTCTTAAAGATAGGTTTGTTGCAGAAAAATGTTATTTTCATATGTTTTTATATTCCATTATTTTCCATTTTGATTTAAAACTCGTTAAGGCTGCCCTCAGACGGCGGTGTTCTGCGAATGTGGTTTTGTTTTTTTGTTTTTTTCTTTTGTTGTTGTTGTTGTTTTTTTCTTTCTTCCCAGGGCAACTTGTACGGCAACAAAACCTCAGTAACTGCAGTAAATCCCTTCCTTAGCTGAGGGAGGTCATGCAGCGCACTTAGGTGAAAATGCCCTAAAAAAGCTTAAGGTGTTTTCTGAATCCAGGAGCTGGAACCTTCTTCATCTGTAACCTTTTTCATATAACAATAAATAAATAAATACATAAATAAATAATGAAGTGTGTGTGTGTGTGTGTGTGTGTGTGTTTTACAGATGGGTAAAGCAGAGGGGATCATTAACGATGAGATCCCTAACTGTTGGGAGTGCCCCAAATGCCACAAAGAGGGTAAAACCAGCAAGGTGAGACGTTTTTCACGTTTTTCTTCTCCACTGTCAGAAGGTCTTCCTCTGAACTCGCCTGGCTGTTCCTCCTCAGGACGGCGACGGTTTGGGAAAGAGGCGCTTGGATAATGGCGAGGTCGGCCGGTGGAAGATCACGGACGATCCTCCGCCGAGCAAAAAGAAGCCGCCATCCTCCGACGAACCCAGGCAGGACGGGCAGAAACGCAAGAAAGAGAAGGAGCTGTCTCAGGAGAGCGGCCCCAAGAAAAAGGTCAGGGACGGAGCAGAGCTTTTTTGTATTGATCCGACTCTGATCATCGGCGCTCACGGGATGTTTTTGTCTCTGCAGATGAAAGGCGCTCGAGAGAAGCATCTGAAAAAGGTTCGATGTGTAGATAATTAATGATATTCGTCAGTGTTAAGGTCCCTCCCTCAGGCCTGTGATGGGTCTCATGAATAAAGCCAAATAAAGGACTTTTGTTCTCAGATCCATACTAACGTCGTTTGTTTGCCCAGAAACAGAAGCCGAACTCGTCCGACTCGACCGAGAACAACGGGCCCAACTCTTCCTCCGGCGGCCAGGGGTCGGGCGGCGGCGCCGCGGCCACCCAGCCTCCGTCCTCGACCTCGAACCAGGACCAGCGCTCTCATCACCGGGAGAAACTGGAGCGTTTTAAGCGCATGTGCCAGCTGCTGGAGCGCACCAGAGACTCCTCCTCTTCCTCCTCCTCTTCCTCCAGCTCCGAGTCCGACTCCGATTCGGACTCCGATTCGGACTCGGGGTCTCCCGGCGGTGCCTCCGAGCCCTCGTCCCCGGCGGCGGGGTATGGCGCTCGAGAGCGGGAGCGCGAGAAAGAGCGGGAGCGCGAGAGGAACCGTCGCCTGGCGGAGCTCGGGTTCAGCGCCAGCGACGAGTCCGAAGGCGAGCGGACCGGGAACGAGCAGGACCAGGAGGTGACGTCGGAGGAAACGCCGCAGCCGCAGCCGCAGCCACAGCAGCAGCAGCAGAGGCGCAAAACGGAAAACGCCACACGGGGGCGCAAGGCTGCGCCCGAGATCGAGGACGACGACGCCCCCGGCGCGGAAAAGAACCGCAAACCGGGGCTGCTGACCCCGCCCTCTCCTTCTCCCCTCTCCTCCAGTCAGCATCAGCCCTTGGTCGGACACAGCCACTCCGACGGCGTGTCCAAGCGCAGTAACGGACAGGACGTGCCCCGGAACGGGCGGACCCGGGTGGAGAAGGAGAACGCCAAAACCAACAGCGCCGCTGCCAACGCCAACCACCGGCACCAGACCGGCAAATCCGGACGGGTCGGCAAGATGCGCAGCGGGAGCAGGCAGGCCCCCTCGGCCGCGCCCACCGCGGGGACGGTGAACGGCGGGGGCGGGGGCTCTATCCTGACCAATCCGGCCACCCGGATCGCGGCTCACCTCTCCATGATCTCGCCGCCGAAAGCGGTGCAAATGGAGCGGCACCTGATCCGGCCTCCCCCGGCCTGCCCCGAGCCGCACTGCCTCCCGCTGGACAGCGGCGCCTCGCACGTCCTGCCCCGGGACGTCTGGCTCCGGGTGTTCCAGCACCTCAGTCAGAAACAGCTGTGCGTCTGCATGAGGGTCTGCAGGACGTGGAGCCGCTGGTGAGGGCACGAACCCAGTTTGTTTAAGGCTCACGCTTGCGGTTAATTTATCGAATGCTTTAAAGTACAAATTACCAGAGGAGGCCAAAGTACACAAGGTTTTTACTTGAGTAAAAGTGTTAAACTGGTTTGAAGTTGAAGTTTATATATATTCCTCAATTGGAACTATAAAAGTACATGCTACTAAATGTCCTTATAGTAAGAAAAATGTAAGTCTTTATCTTTGAAAGTCTTTTATTGAGGGTAAGAGGTTTAACCTCATGAGTCATCTGCAAAAATCCATATAGATTATTCATACAGATATACATTATCATCTTTATAACAACAGAATCAACATTTCAGACACAAGGAACCAAAATATATAAAATACTTCAGATTTGTTTTTTTAATAAATGTTTTTTGTTGATCCAAATCTCTATGAATCTAGACATGGTGATGTTCAGTAATGCAGTAAATCCTGATCTTTAACTCCAATAATAACTACAGCTCTCATCGGCTCTCTGAAACACTCCCTGCATTTTAGTCCGATTTATTACACCAGCTCTTCTTTCAAACTCCACTACACTACTAAATGTAAAGCACTTGGGCAAAACATTTAAAATATTAGATCTTTCTGGGGTTTTTGTTTAATAAATATACCTCTAATATTCATAACCAAAATGGAATTCAGCGTTGCAGGGACGTGGATAAACCTGTAGTGTCTGATTAATGAAATGAAGTGTGTACAGTTATTTTTGGGAGTAGAATGCATTATGCTGAACACGCTTGCTCCAGTTTCAACGTGTCAAGGATTCTGATTGGTGCTTCATTTGGTTCCTGACTAGAAATTCCTAAATAAATTCCTAAATAAAAGAGAAAAATAATGTGATAGATGAATGAATAGATTCATAAAAGCTAAAGTAACGAGCCTGCTGTGAAAATGTAGAGTAAAAATGATAGATTTTTCTTTTGAAACGAAGTGAGTTAAAATAAAAAGTATTATGTAAAGTACTTTATTACACAAGACTATAAAGCAGATGTTTGATGTTCTTTTAAATTCTGGTCTTTGTGTAAGAAAAATAACGCAAAACTGTCCAAGTGTTTGGCATTTTATTTTGTATGTTTTGTTTGTTATTCAGTAAATCGTGTGTGTGTGTGTGTGTGTGTGTGTGTGTGTGTACTTTCCAGGTGCTGTGACAAACGCCTGTGGACTCAGATCGACCTGAGCCGTCAGAGGTCCATCACTCCCCCGATGCTGAGTGGTATAATCCGCCGCCAGCCCGTCTCCCTCAATCTGGGCTATACCAATATCTCCAAAAAGCAGCTCATGTGGCTCATCAATCGCTTACAGGGTACAGGACGCCTGTGCCGGGGCCGTGTGCTCGGCCTTCTGTAGTTTGTGTCTGTGGGAGCTGAATGCACCGGCTGCCCGTAGTTATCCGTCTCTTTCTCTCTCCTTCCTCTTCCTCTGCCGTGCTTTCTTTTATCCATTACTTTGCCTTTTTCCCTCCTGTCCTCTTTCACTTTTTGTGTATATATATATTTTTTATTTTCTTTTTTTCTTCCATTCCTCCAATTTGCCAACCGTGTAGAGGCCGGCTAACCATCAAACACCTCCTAATGGCACATTGTTTATCGTCAGTATAACATTAAGGACTTATTTAAGGCTATTTCACCAGGAAGCCTTTTAACTTTAGCACACACAAATGTAACACCCCTTTCCTGACTTGAATGTTTATATAGGACTAGTCTTAATGTCGCTTTGTGTGTGTTGCTGAAATGGCCAGTGGCGCTGATACCGGCATTAAATAAAAACAAACACTTCCATTCTTTCCATTAATTTGTTTTGTCATTTGTATTAATTATTTTTCTTCCTTCTCTTTTGTCTTGTCCCGTATTTATTTACATTATTTGTTTAATTCTGTTCTATTTTTTATTTATTTATTATTATTATTATTTTTTTATCCCTGTTTTTTTTTTTTCTTTTCTCAATTGTTCCATTTTCTATTTGATTTGCCTCATTCATTTCTTTTTTTATTATTTCTTACCTTTTCATGCTTTGACTTTTTTGTTGATGGTTTTCTGTTGTTACATTTGCTTTGTTTCTCTTTGTTCTCCCCTTTAGCCACTTTTTGTTTTACAGTCTGATGCTGTTTTATTATTATTTTTTATTTATTTATTTTTTTTATTTATTTATTTTTATTTACTGACTAATTTATTTTTCGCTGTGTGTTTTATAAGGGTGTGATGATGATGATGATGATTATGATGATGATGATGATGATGATTCTCTTTTCCCCTCCGTGTCTCAGGTCTGTTGGAGTTGAATGTATCGGGCTGCCCGTGGTCGTCCGTCTCGGCCCTGTGTCAGACCGTCTGTCCCTGTCTGCGTCTGCTGGACCTGAGCCGAGTGGAGGACCTGAAAGATTCCCACCTGAGGGAGCTGCTGGCCCCGCCCAACTCCGATACGCGCACAGGTGCGTCTTCAGATTCACCTCGTACGGTGCCGTAGTTATGTCTAACGGACTACATTTCCCATAATGCAATACCATTCAGTCAGTGTACACTTATTCACATCTGTGTGTAGGAGAGAGCAAAAGTGGGCGGTTCCATAACGTCACTGAGCTGCGATTGGCCGGTTTGGAGGTGACGGACGCGGCGTCCCGGCTGATGGTTCGATACCTTCCTCACCTCACCAAGCTGGACCTGAGTCAGTGTGGACAGATCACCGACCAAACCATCCACACCCTGACCTCCCCCATCTCCCCCCTGAGAGAGAGTCTCACCTACGTCAACCTGCATGGTACACACACACACACACACACACACACACACACACACCATGGTGTGAGCACCCCTTTCCGGTGGATTCGGTTCCGGTTATTTCAGACATTGACGCCTCATTGGCTACCTCCCCTGCGTCGGTGCGTCCGCCATATTGGTCCAGGCGAGACTGGCTTGTAAACAAATACAAATGAGCGGAGGAGCTGCATTTTTCTGGTCACACTGCGCAATAGCCGAATTATTTCTCAGCCGATTTTGAGTCTTTTTTTATATGCAAGGCTTTTGAGCTACGTCGAGTACAAAAACGTTTGGACTCCAGTTACTTCAAATCTTGATAGAAAGGAGTGTGGATCAGCGTCAGGCATGTTAATGTGGTGGAAAATAATGATTTGTGATAAGAAATTGTAAAACTCATGTTTTTGTCGGGCATGGATGGTTAATACGTGTTTAAACGTTTATTGTTTAGTGTATGAAATGTGTAGATAGTTTAAGTTCTTGCAATGGCTTTTGCTCTCTACGTTCTCATTATTTGAGCTTCTCTTTTTGCTCCAGGTCATAACTCATTTACTTCATTCACTTTGAAATACTGAAAAATATCCAAACTGTGCCTCTTTGAGATCTTATAATGGACCATCGTAGACAAAAATGTAACAGAATCAACTAAAGAAAATCAAATGGTGAGACTGGTTGTTGTAACAGATAAACTCAGTGGTATGGTTTCAGAGAGGACCAGTGGCAGTAGGGCTGGGTTCCTCCACTGAGTTCCCAAATCAGTTCCATTCCGATTCTGTTGTCCTGGGATACAAGGTTCACACACACGGGGGAAAGGGGCTCATTTTAAAGCGCAATCTCGGGTTTATATGAATCAGTATTTTTCTCTAATGACCACGCACGTGTGTGTGTTTGTTGCAGGCTGTGTGAAGGTGACGGAGCAGTGTTTGCCCATGCTGCGGCGGTGTGTGTCGCTGCAGACGGTGGATCTCCGATCCTGCGGCCTCCTCCCCCCCGACACAGATGACAGACTAAAGAACAGCTAAGATCCTCCCTCCATCCACACTACAGCGAAATGAGACGCAGCTCGTCACCGGCCGAACCACGCACTCTGCGGACGGGTGGGGGGGGGGGGCGTTGAGTGTGTGACCAACGAGAGGATCGACCAATCACGAAACCTTTTTTGCTGCAGTTGTTTATCCCGAATATTTGTGAACGGACACGCAGACGAGCATGTACATATTCAGTATCTGTGTGTGTGTGTGTGTGTGTGTGTGTGTGAGAGAGAGAGAGAGAGTAAACGCTTTACTGTAAAATCATCCATTTTCTGCTCAGCAGCCCACCCCACATCCTCCGGGTGTGTCCCAAATCCACCCATCCTCCCTCCCTAGTGTACATCTGCACTATGTAGTGTACACAGAATGTATCCATCACTAGAAAGGTTCTTCCAAAAAAAGCAAAAAAAAAAAACTAACAACAAAAATAAGTGGAACAGAGACGAACCGTTTCAGGCGGTGATGTCCGGGTGGGCTGGAGTGTGAGAGTGATGTAAACAGTGTTAATGTATCTATTTCTGACTGGGCGACTTTCTGTTTCAACCTCGCTATTACAAGTCTGAGCCTGAGGGGGCGGGGTTTGCTTAAACAGGGGGCGTGTCTACTATCCTCCTCACCTCTTTGTTTTGTTTTGTTTTTTTGGGTCCGTGCCAGGCTTCCTCATTTCGCTCTCATGCCATTATTCCAGTGCCATCACCATCCGTGCTTTGCCAAGTGTAGTGACCTTCACCTGTGGATTAGGACACAGCCAGGCGGAGTGGACCTAAGTAGGCACGCAGTAGGCTCCTTGTGTCTCTCTTGTTTGTTTGTTTTTGTTTTTACGCCAGCACTGCACTGAGATAAACAGAAATCCTCAGGATGGGTGACGGGGATCCGTTTCAATTCGTGTTCCCCTCCTCACTTGTTCACTTCACTCCTTCCTCTTTGGTGTTTTTGAAACACTTCCCATTGGTCGCATCAAGACGGGATTTCGAAGCTGCTAACCCTCTGATCTCCCGCGTTAAGCACTCCGTCTGATTTTTGTTTCTTTTTTTTTCTTTTTTAAAGTTGAGCTGGGGCACGTCCCAAATCGAAGCTGCTCCGGATCATGTTGATTCAGTGTTGAGAGAAATCACAATTTATAAATTTTTTTTTTTTTTTTTTTTTTCTTCCTTGGTCGTTACACTTTACATCTTGTAGCTGCTCGTATCGTAAAGTTTACCAGAAATTTCAGTTTGAACTCTGAATGTTTTTGTGCGATTGGCACCAGAGGGTCTAAACAACAGTTTAAGGGGCTTCCACGATGATTTAAATCTGGATTCTAATCTGAAACCTGATCTCCCTCATCCTCTCGGTCATGTACTACTTTTAATTTCTGTACGAAAGGAATAGTTGGTTCAAAAATAAAATCAAAATGTAGTGTAGAGGCCGTGTGGACTGATGCCAAATATGACCAAAAGTATGGAGACAGCTGTAACTACGGCCAGTGTCGATCAGAGCAACGTTGCTGAGCTGTGATTGTTCGATCTTGAGGTGAATGACATCCGACAGCAAGTGTGCAAAAGTGTGTGGACACCCCTAAAACTTGACTACACCCATGACCGGGCTTCCAGGTCAGTTTGCGGGTTGGAAACAGAACAGCACTGAAGAGTAACGACAGCACAAGAAGGCTTCTTCCGTTTTAGTTCTGTTTGTCTCCAGTCCACATGGATTTAGTCACCTAGTTTACTGCAGAGCTGGAGTTTCATCCCTGCAGCTCCTAAAAAATCTGACTCAGAAGCCAGGCGTCTGGCTGTATGGGCTTCATTTATTTTTAGATTTCTTGTCCTTTAAAGTGGTCCAGCATTCCTGTACCTGGTCCAACACTTTAACTGACTTTTTTTTTTATGTATGGAGCAGCAGGGAGGCCCTGACGCACTGACGCTAGTTTCCAGAATTATATCAATAATAATAATAAATAATAATAATAATAATGTGTATTGCCAGAGTGTGGCTTATATGAAAATGATCCGTAAAGAAATATCAGTAAACGTCATCCGTCCAGTGTTTTAGGCCAGTATGGGTCTGATGTGATGCTCAGTGCGGGATTTATCTGACGTGCTGGTGTGTATCAGTGTGACGGTTTACACTCATCTGCATGGTTTATATCATGATTTACGTTTCATAACACATTTAGCCTCAGTCATCATCCTGTTGGTAAACAAGGCGTATGAACCATAGTAATAAATGTCATTCCACCATCTGGAGTGTTTCAGGTCCGTCCGAAACGCGGTTCTACTCCGAACGGAACCGTAACGCACAGGGTCCAAACCCATCGGTTATGTGACACAAACTTTTGCCAAAATTTCTTTTTGTTTTTTGTTGTTCAGGTGTGTTTTGTGTTGTTTTTTTTATTTTCATCTTGACTATTTTTTCTCTTTGTTGTTGGGTTTGTTGTTTCTCATTCTTTCTCCATTGTTTCTTCCTTTGTGTGGATCAAAGTGAGGACAAAAATCGAAACTATGAGAAAAAAGAAAAAAACCTCAAGGCAGCTACTTTGAGTGACTACTGTAAAATGACTAACTAAATAAAGACAATGGGGTTTGTTTTTACTCCTTCGAGTTTTTCTTTTACACACAATTTGCTATATATATATATATATATATATATATATATATATATATATATATATATATAAAAAAGGTGGCATTATGCAGAAGAATGTCATAATTCTGTATTATTACACTTTCGTAGTATTGATAAAATACATGTTTTTGATAATAATGGAACAAAATCTGGACAAATCTGCCTCACCATACCTGGGCCACTTAATGCCGATGTGCATACTTCATATTTTATTCAAACTTTGACTCCATGACTTTAGTTTCGCTCTTAGATTTATCATCTACGCCGCCCAAGGAATTTGGGTCCCTTTTTGAGTCTTGGTCCTCCCAAGGTTTCTTCCTATAACACTCAGGGAGTTTTTCCTTGCCACTGTCGCCCTAGGCTTGCTCAATTTGGGATTGGACGTAGTTATTAGGAGATAATCTAAACTTGTAAAGTTGCTTTGAGACAATGCTCCATTGTAAAAAGCGCTATATAAATAGATCTGACTTGACATTGTTCCCAGATGATAACTGCTTACTCTTTAGCAGTTTTTGGAGGTTCTCTGTTCTGCACTCATTAGGGTTTGTACCTGCTTCCATCTTACCTGATTAATTACAGCTGTACAGGTGAGTTCTAACAGTCTAGTGAATTTATTTTTGCTACCATTTATTAAGTTGTTTTAAAGCAAATTAAGGACTAACTTGTTTAACTAATTAGTGGTGTTTAAAGTATTGCACTTAGAAGCTTTATACAAGTTAACTTGACTTAACACCAACTCAGCTTTTTCAAAATCTATGAAAGACTTTTAAAATAAAATCGAATTAAAATATGTAAATAATTTTATAATTGTTTGAAGCTTTCCAGATGCACAATTAGCTTAGCGACGGTTGCTAAGCTAACGCTAATGAACTTGTAGTAACCAAACAGAAGACAAATGTGGCCAGTAAATTAATATATATATATATTAGAAGCTACATTAGTAGAGGAACCCATTTCTAACGAAGTGCTGAGTGATTGTGAGCTAATTACCGGCTAAAGCTTATGGTAGCATTCTCGTTTGCCTTTCGGTGACACTGAAAATAAATCTATAAGCAATAAGGTTGTGTGTAAATCAGTTTTATTTGTGTAACGTCTCAAACGGGCATTAAATATAACAAGTTTAGTTTAAAATCTACACCGTTTAGTTATTACAGACACAAAGCATCTTAAGGGTTAATGTTTAAATACGCTTAAACATGCAGGGTGCTGATTTCATTTGTACTAATACTGAACACATCTAACAAAGGAACAGCGTGATTACTGGATTTATTGATTGGTTCATGTGACATAAATAGGCAAAATGTTTAATGAATGAACCAGAAAAACATGAATCAGTGTGCAAAGTGATTAAAGAATTATTTTTCCTGCTTTTAAAATAAGTTTTACTTTTGATTGTTATATGAAATAAATAGTCTTGAACTGTAATACACAGTTCTGTTTCCCTTATTATTTCATTCATTCCTATTGTCATGCATTTTCATTCCCCTTAGTCCAGTTCAGGGGAGCTGGGGCCTTTGGAATGTGGGAGGGAACCAAAGCAGACACACAGAGAACATGCAAACTCCACACAGGCAGAGAGTGGGCTGAGATCAACCTGGGGATTTCTGGAAGGCTGCAGTGCTAACCACTTGTGTCACCATGCTGCCGTTTTCTTCACTATACAACATGGAATCGCTTCAGTAAGGATTTTACTTTTGGGAGGTAACAAGAAATGCTACAGAGAACATGCCAAGTTAGTTTGAACTCTCCCATTGTCCTGGGACTGCATTTTTAAACTTTTAAACGTCTTTATGCGGTACATCTTTTCTAGTGTTTCCCTATTTTCTTTCTTCAAAATAATTTCAGTGTATTGAATCTTTGTTTAGTTTTATTTTTTTATTATAAGAAAGATCTTGTCTCACTCACTATGCTTCTAATCAGTTGATTACCATTTCTTTTCATCTTTGTTTTTCTTTCCTTCTTAGTTACTTCATTAGTTATTCATTTTATTTTCTTTCAATTTTTATTTCACGTCTTATGTTTGCTGTTCTAGAATTTACAGATAAACTGAGGCGAATTTTGTCTCTTTTTTTGTTTGTTTTTTGGTTTCTCCATCAGATTTTTGTTTTGTTTTGGGGATTTTTCAATTTTAAATACGTTTAGCTTTACTTTTTTGTTTTTATTTTAAGCTTCCTCTCTTCTTTTCTTGCGAATATATTCTTTGCTCTATCTTTATGTCTTGAATTAAGCCTGAAGCTGATTCTCTTCGCACTTACAGCACGCTTTCCTTCATGCCCTGTTAATTTCAGGGTGGCCTTTGGACACCTCCGTAACCCGAATCAGGATAAAGGATTCTTTCTTAGTGGCAACAATCCAGACGTTTTTTATTTATATATTGTGCATTAGCATTCATTTCACCTGTGTTTATTTTTATTTTTTTCTGGGTTGCTTTTACATTTTTTTTCTTACTTTCTCTCTGTCAAGTGAGCAAATAATAAGAAAAAAGTAAATTCTCTCCACTTTTCATGTTTAATCCTAACTGTCTGAGTTCTTTGCTAAATTGTGTTTTAATTAATGATTTGATTTGGTCCTCCCTCTGGTGTGCTTCTTTCCTTTTTAGTTGTTATTATTTCTCTTTTTTTTCTTCCCCTGAGTGTTATTTTAAAGCCGTCCCCTCGTTATGTTCCTCCGTCACTCTGGTAGGTGAGTGAGAGCGTTGAGGAGAACCAGAGGAACTTCTTTATCTGCAGTACCGAACAGAGGGATCATCCTCTCACTGAAAGCTCCCTCAGTGTTGAAGGAAAAAAGCTCTGAGCCGGTTTTGGCATTGTAGAAGCAGACAAGTCCTTCATCGCAGTCCAAGTAAACGCCCAGGTAGCGCAGCTTCCCCGTTACCTTCACCTTCACCAGGGGCGGAGTGGTGAGAGCACGCAGATGATTGGTGTTCCACCACAGCGCGTAGTAACCATTACCGGGGCTCATGTCAAACAGACCCTTCCTCTGGGCAGATTCTTTGACCACGCCCGCCTTCCAGTCCTTATTATCGCCCACGCTCACCTGCACTGGTAAAAACAATTCATTAAAACGACATCACTGACATCACTGCAGAACCTCAGATTGTGTGTGTGTGTGTGTGCGTGTGTGTGTGTGTGTGTGTGTGTGTGAGAGAGAACTGTGTGAAGCTCTGACCTCCCAGTAGTGACGCCCTGACTCGAATCCCTCTTTAGCAGTCACGCAGCTCCACACGTCGAAACGCTGAGCGCTGTTCCTGTAAAACTGCAACTTCTCACCGCGTTTCAGCTGCTTTCTGTCTTCGGAGAGGATCAGGAACGGATAGGCTGTCACCGGGTTCAGCGTCACGTCCTCTGCAGAGCACAAACAACAGCAAATGATGTTCATTAGGAACTGAGGGAGATGCTTAGGGGTGCTTCATGTCCACAACTGTGAAATCTCACAAGAAGCCATCATTCATCAATATAATAAATAAAATATGCACAACGTTTGGACATACAATTCACTTTTTAGACAAGCACTAACAATTCAACCCAATAAAACTGCAAGAATAACAAGACAGCCTTCGCAGAGATCTCATTAACACTGCTTTACTGAAACTAACATGATCCAAGTCCCTAGCACAGTCTTTGAACAATAATTCAAAAAACAAAACAAAACTGACATTCTTTATATTCTAGTAATCTGACTGGTTATGTAACAGGTTTTAATTCTAAGCCCCTGTAATTTCATGTGAAAGGGATTGTATTATATATTTAATACTTGATGTTGAAGAGAATTTCTTATATCCTCTTGAGACCTCATTACCCTCCTCGGAGCTTTGATTTTTTTTATGTATAAAAACTGAGCACCGTCTTTGTTTTTGTGAAATGCTCAACAGTGTCTACAAATGAGGACTGACTTAGGCAGAATGAAGTATAAGGTGTAGCAAACCCAAAACGTCATGGAGGATTTAAATGTAAAATGAGGACGAGACACGATGAAATGTGCAGTTTCTGGTTTGAACACGTGGTGACGCTTTTGTGCAATCGTACCTAATGCAGAAATCACCTGTTCAAGGTGATTCACAAAAAGGTGTAATTATTGCTTCCTTTTAATTCACACACACAGCTTATATTTCATCGATGTTTGATGGAATTCAAATGGCTAACATACAACAAAAATACAAATTAATTGCTTTAAGTACAAGATTTTGGTTTGAGTCTATATAACTAATGACAGTATATGTACACTTCAAAATTCGACTCTTATTCCATCTGAATAGGGATTTCTGGACACACACACACACACACACACACACAAAGGGGTTGTACTAGCCCTTAATAATATAACCCCCAGTAAACAATTTGGCTGTAGATTAGTCCCTTACTACTTTTGGAATCTTCAATATAAACCAAAGTAAAAATCAGTCATGTCCAAACATTTTAAACAACTTAAGATGTATTAAAACTACTCACCTAGATAGACTTTAGCTTTCTTGTGACCTGAAAAGAGAAATTGATTTATTGTTAAATAGATTTAAATCTTCTACACTAATAAATAAACATGTATAAACAGAATACGTACTAGGTGTTGACTTGGATGACTTCCTGAGATCTTTAGGAAAGGAAAAATACAAAGTTGTATTGATTTTCTTTATCATTTCTATTTCTGTGTGAAATCAAGCCGTTATCTGTAATTGTATGTACTGGGTAATAGTTTTAAAAGGTAAACGTATATTACCTTTTAGCGAAAAATCTTTTTTCTTGAAGGACCGGATGCTCAGCATACTCTCGGACCCTGGCAGCGATGGCACTGAGACTACGCGCACACACACACATCAAATGTTTATAATTACTATAATTTAATTATATTCAAATATAATTACTGTTAGCACTGTAGCTGGCTAGTATGAATCATTTAGAAAGCTTACTAGAGAGAATTTAGGTTGTAGATACTTGTATTATGGTCTGTAAAAACATTAATATAGTGCAAAAAGGTTCATGTGTCATTACCAAATAGCCGCTATGCTAATCGCTAATGACGTGCTAATCGCTAGTTAGCTAGCGGGTTGTTTGAACACTGCATTGTCTGTTGTATATTTAAGTTTGAATGATTCCCTAATATTTGTATTTAAAATATTTTTTTAAATTCTTGTGTTTCTGGTTTGTCTATACAGTATTCAATTGTAAAGTTATTTAGAATTCCTAACTATTAAGAGCATGAATTAACTAATAAAGTAACTGCAAATAGAATCAACATGACCTCTAACTAAATGTATATCATCAGATAATACTTTTATGTAACAGGTTTTGAATTTTAAACAGGGGTAAATAAGATAAAAGTTTTAAAATGAATGCCATTTTGTGTCTTTTTGTGATATATTTATATAATTCTGATGTTTACTGTAACAGATTTGCTAATACCAACTTGGCCTCACCTGAGTGTCTGTAATGAACTTCTCCCATGTGGATGTCGTCCAGTCTCTCCCGTATTTCTCCCAAAGTGTTCTTCACCTCTCCCAGAGAGAAGTGTAGCTCCAGATCAGGATCATCATTCAGGATCCCTGAATCCTGATACGGAGTGTTTACCTCCTCAAAACACTGATCAGAGAAAATAATTAAATGATACGGTTAATTGAGTATCACTGTGGCAGTGCTGCGGATTTTCTCTCGGGTGCCCGGTACATGTAACATCGTAAATAATTGTTAATAATTGGTCTATTAGCTACCGTCAAACTGCAGTGACGTGTTTTTTGTAATACTACTTTATTAATTCCAACTTTTAGCCACCGGGTTTTAATCGTTTCTCTACCTGCAGGAAGCCGATGTGATCCTCAGATGTCGCCTGAACCTCCAGGCGCGCCCTGCGCTCCTGCAGCTGCTCAAGCTCCGCCTCCAGCCGGGTCACGATTCTCTCCCCTTGGCCGATCACGGAGTCACGCTTGTCCTCGATCCCGCCCACCAGCTCGTTACGTATTCGGTCCACAGAGTGAGTGACATCATTCAGGACCTGCTCCACCTCGGCGAGCTCGGCGTGGGCGTAGTTCTGTAAAAAAAAAACAAAAAAACAAAAAAAGTTTCAGCATCGTGAACACGTTTTATGAGATGTGTTATGAGAAAATGTAATGCCATAAAAAGTGAAGATTTGGTTTATATTTTTACGTCTTTACGTTAACAAAATGCCGTCTGGAATTGTTGTGTCTATATTATGTAAATGTTTAAAATGTGAAAGAGCACTCAATAAAATAAAATAAAATAATAATACATTTTTTAAAATTAATTAATATTATTACCATTATTAATTATTTCATATTTTACTTAACATGCAACTTATCTATAACTTAAAATGATTTATTTATTGATTTAAAATTGGCAGAAATACTCCAGGCTGTAAGTAAATGGAAGGAAAAATACAATTTATATTGTATT
The DNA here is from genome assembly GCA_025084515.1 of Ancistrus triradiatus. Lineage (NCBI taxonomy): Eukaryota > Metazoa > Chordata > Actinopteri > Siluriformes > Loricariidae > Ancistrus > Ancistrus triradiatus. The sequence goes on from JAJAGP010002737.1 coordinate 81,387, forward strand.
AAAGTTGTCCGTAATTCATCTAATTAATACTGATTCAGCAAGGGATTCCAATTATGTTTTTGATTTGTATTAAAGGATGTTTGGTGTTTTAGTGTTTATTAATTTATCTTTCTTGCTGTTTAAAGGGATTAAAACCCTTACAATTAATCATGACTCATTGTAATTCAATCAGAAAATCACAGAAGTAGTTATAAGGAGACTTCAAACATAAAACTCGAACGAAACAAAATCTAGAATACATTTGCTTTACATTACTCACCTGTAGAACCTGCAGCCGTCGCTTGAGGTCCGTGAGATGTAACATTCGTCTTTCGATGGACTTCTGGATTTCCATTTCAGTTTTACCAAGCATATTCTGTAAAAAAAAAAAAAACAGATTAAACATCGTTTATACAACTGGTAGACAGAAAGGACAAAATACATGAAGTCAGATTTAATTCAGTTAGTAACTATGCTAACAGTGCTAATATGCTAATAAAGTAAATGAGGTGTGTTTGGGAATGCTGTTTTATACGTGGATTTCTAAACATGAATCATTCCCAGGATTAAAATATCTGTATACGACTTACAAAGCACAAAAAGTTTTGGTAATGTTCATGCTAAATCGAGGCTAATTAGCTTCTCTAAGCTTAACTATACATGACTAATTCCAGCTTAAGTTCTGGGTTTGTATTACGTTGGCCAAACTTAGTAAGTGACGTGAAGCGAGGAGGCTGTGACGCAGAAACAATTGGGGCTTTGTGTAAAGATCGTTACGCTTCCTAGAGAGGCGTTGGTGTTCAAAACCGATTGAAGCCTCTCCTTTTACGGAGTGCAAATAAGGAAATATTCAGGTTTAAGGTCAGATGTTATCTGTGTGAGCGAGTGCACTTAGGAGTGCTAATCCTGATGACTTGCAGGAGGAAAAGTTTCAAATCAAAAAAAGGTGTACAAGGATTACTGTGATCTTTTTAATTCAATATTTGATTCGAAACTATTTGAAATAATGTAAAAGGGTGTTTAATTTTCATCCGAGTATTTAATTTTTAGTTAGATATTAATAGATACGTTTATTTCATGAACGCTTTAGTCTTACTGAAGGAGTCACATCAGTAAATGAGTCGTTCATTTATTTTGTTTCGGCTTTACAGATTTCCGTAACTGCACCGCCTGTCCTTCACGTCACAAACTCCTAGCAGGATTCAAACCCAGTTCTTCAGGAGCAGCTACATTTGTATTTACTGATCTATTTTCGTTTGTTTTTGGTTTTACATGTCTAATCACACAGTGTACAGGGTCGGGCTCGGGTCCCAGAAAAAGTTTTTTGCAGCACTGACCAACGATTTATTACCTCATCTAGCCTCCCCTAGCATCCCTTCCCAGCCACTGCCGGGGCCTCAATACCTCGTGCATCCCCTTTGTTGGCGTTTATTTATCCAGAGGTGCCGTCACCAAGAAATTCCCCTTATTTTTTGCCCTTTCTCACTGGAGTTCAGTCGGATATCTTGGCATTCTCTTCTTTATTGGCGAGATGATGTATTCTGTTATTGTTGAAGTGTTCAAGGCTTCGGGACGTTACGTATTTTCCTAAATTTGATAGGATGAAATTGATTTTAATAGGCAACAATGCTGCATTTTATTTAAAATGTAATCCTATCCTTTTATATTCTCATTCACTTCAAGTAATGCCAGCCAACTGATTTCCCTGCCTCTTTATTTATTTATTCTGAATCACCCAATACAATAATTACAGCATACAATGGTTCTAGGTCATTACCATTACATAATGATTCATAAAACATGGGCTTTTGTCAAAATGAATAAAAATGAAAATGAAAACTTAAATAGTTAGAAAAAAAGAAATAGATTCCATAGAGACTCAGTGACATATTTAATTTTTCAGCAATATACTTTTTCTTAAAATCTTAAATTTCTTCTCAAGGAGAAGGTAATTCTTTCCGTTAACAAGATTTGGTAAATAATATCATACCAGTTATCTACAGATTAGCTACTGACTTGAGCCATTTCTTTGTAATAATTTTTGCAAATTATTTTTTATATTTTTAAATTATTATTGTAATTATTTATTATTTTCTTATTTTATTTATTTATTTATTTATTTCAGAAGTGTATTGGTTTATTACTTGTATTATTTTTAACATAAATATTAATAATACAATTAATATTAAAAACTAAAATATTAAAATAAAATGTTTGGGATTCTGGAGTTATATGGTGGGTTAGTTGACCTGGGTTAGACTAGTTGACCTAATGTACATTTGGAATGTGGGCACATAAGGGGAGAACATGCAAACTCTAAAGGGGTGGATTCTTGGGCGGAAATTGAACCTGGAATCTTTGAATGATGAATTAACTATTAAAAGTGGGCGTGTCCTGACCTGTTTGAAGGCGCGTTCGGTCTGGATGGACACGGTGTTGTGGGTCCGGTGCTCCCTCATGACGCAGATGGCACAGATGCAGCGCTGCTCCGTGCGGCAGTAGACCTCCAGCAAGCGCCCGTGTTCAGGGCAGGTGCGCCCCTGCAGGGCCTCCTTGGGGTCCATGAGCCGGTGCGAGGCATAGAACGTGTTCTGGCGGTGCGGCAGCACGTGGGTCTCGCAGTAAGACGCGATGCAGGTCAGACACGAGCTCACGGCTCGCTCCTTCTTCCCGGTGCAGAGGTCGCATGTGATCTCTGGGCCGCTGGTGACGCCAGGGGAGGTCGGCTCTCCGGGAGCAGGGACCTTTTGGCGTGGTTTGACAGGCGGCGCGACGCCGTAGTGCATCTCTTTGTACTTCTGGGCGATGCTGGCAAACACTCGGTTGATGCAGAGCTCAGGGCGCTCACTGAAGGGCCGCTTACATAGCGGGCACGAGCACACGGCGCTGGTGGCCCAGTACCCGCCGATGCAGGTCTGGCAGAAGTTATGACCACATGGAGTGGAGACCGGCTCAGTGAACAGGTCCAGACAGATAGAACAGGTCAGCTCCTGCTCAGAGAACAGCTCAGGACCGAGTTCAGCCATAAAGCAGCCTGCAGGAAAAGATCAGGACTGTGTCACTTTATAAAATCTCCTGGCTTTGAAATCATTAGTTTGCATTTAAGTGAGTTACATGAAGCTCTTAAAGATCCGCCTGATCGTTCCAGTGAGCCGAGGTTCATCACCCTGAATTACAAACCAGGTTTTGGATTTAAGCTGGAAAAGTTCAGAGAAACTAAAAAAAGTCAGTCTTTTAATCGAAAGGTCCTGATCTCTTAACGGAGTCGCAGCTGGACTGAAGAGCAACGAGACTGAAGATCAGTTTGAATTCCATCACCAAAAATGCTGGATCAGCTTCTAGCTGGGTTTGGTTTGATGAATCAGTCAGAAATGTTACGGGAGAGTTATACAGCATCAGCAGCTCCGATCGTTCTGATTTTCTTCACACCGATTGCTGGTGTTAAACTCGGCGTCTCTCATTAAGCACCATCCCCGACTGATCGGAGCTTCATTCATGGATCTGTTAAGCCCAGCTCTGATTAACCCGACCGAGCTGCTGATGATCTGGAACACTGACTCTAACATTTCTGACTCACATTCACATTCACATTAAGAGCTTCAGCTAACACATTTAAATTATAACGTTGATGCTGTACTTTGGTTCTAACTCTGGGATTTTCTTCTGGTGGCAGAACAGTGGATCTTAGTAACAGCCTGCCTTAGAAATCAGACCCATTTTATTTTGAATGGAAATAAGCTTACTTTTTAAAATAAATTAAAGCTTGTCACCTGATATATTTGTGTTTATTTTCTGTGTAATAAACAGTTACTGGGAAATTCTGTCCCTCGACTGTTAGCCCATGACTTAGACTTAGACTTTTATTTGTCACGTACATGGTTATACACAGTACAACTTGTAGTGAAATGTTTCTTTGCAACGCTCCGAAAATGTGCAATATTATTGGAAATAAAAAGAAATATATATAAATAATAAAATAAAATAGTAAAGACCCATAGTCTGACGATGATGTTTTAACAGTGATGGGAATGATAGAATGGAACAAATTGATTTTTTTTTTTTTTGATTGTTCTCATTATCTTAAAATCTAACAAGAAACGACGATAACAGAACTGGGGTATAATCACAGTCATACACGATATAACACCAGATCTGTGACTGCAGTACAGCAGTGCACCAGTGTATTACTGCTTCATCATAATTAGTTATAATTGTTAAGATCTTGCTCATTAAAGTGATCAGACGGTTGTTAAATGGTGCTTAGCTTTTCTTAAACTAAAGTATAAATGGGAACATCAGACATGCCCGTAGTAGAGGTGACTGATGTATCTGAGTCAGGGCTAGCTTTTTACCCTTTTACCCATTTTTTATAGGTTCACACAATGAAACCCATGGAGGTTTTGTACCTCACACACACACACACACACACACACACACACACACACACACACACACACACACACACACGGTGTGTCGAGCTGTCGAACCAGCCCAGCAGCATTCTGTACTCTACAGTCTGGTCCTGATTTTCCTGCTCTCGCACTGATTCAGCTCTTCAGCTCGCACACACACCCCATCAGGATCACAACACGGGTTTCTAATCCACACATCTGGCAGCCCTAACCTACATCTTATTGATCTGCATTATGAAGATGATTTTATAACACATTGTGTATTCACTCAGATTTCTGCCCAGGACGTAAACATGCAGGTTTTGTCATTGATCCTTGTTTTTGGATATCATGAAATATCAAATGTAAAAAACCTCTGCCTTTTTGTGGTAATATTACAGTATATTATAACATTAGATCAGCTCATAATGTAGAATGCAACAGAAAAGTCTTTGAATTGACGTGATAATAAAAGAAGAATAAGACAAGTTCATTAACTGACTTAACGATTAAACTTTACGTTACTTTATGCACCGACACACAGGAATACGGACTTCATAAAGCATTCTACTGTACGTTAAACACCTTAAACACACTTTATATCAGACAAACACCTACATTTAAGACGTCAGCATTCCCCCCCCCCCCCCCCCCACACACACACACATATTACAGCAAACAATTTTTACATCAAAACAACAGTTTATATGAACTCACACGTACTTACTCACCTTATTGCTTACTAGTCTCTGTGCAGTGTATGTGTGTGTGTGAGAGAGAGAGTGCTGGTTTCGGGTGTGATGTTTACCAGCTCTTTCTGGTTGTGCATGTGTGTGTGTGTGTGTGTGTGTGTGTGTGTGTGTGTGTGTGAGAGAGAGAGAGAGAGAGAGAGAGAGAGAGAGAGAGAGAGAGAGAGAGAGTAGCATAATATTGAAAGTGTAACGTAGCTGAGTGAGTCCGACCGGCTACACCAGTGCAGTGTCTCAATCCCATTACTGTAATTTAAGCACACACTATAAAAACAAGTGACTCCTCACACCTACACCTTGTTTCTACAGATTCAAGATTCAAGATTCAAAAGTTGCTTTATTGGCATGACAAATATGTACACTTGTATTGCCAAAGCTCGGGTACAAAAGAATAAAAAATATACATACAATTGTAAACAAATAAGAGTTAAAATACAATAGAATAATAAAATTAAGATAAAATATAATAAGATAAAGTTAGACAAAATAAAATAAAGTGGGAAGTAAAAGACAGACAAATAAGTAATATAAAATAAAACGTTAAAGTGTTTGTGTGCATATACATGTGCAAGTGTGTGTGTGTGTGTGTGTGTGTGGGGTCACTCACTGCTCCTCATCAGGTGACAGGTGTGTACGTACTGTGCTGCTAGTGTGCAGCTCTCTCTGTACTCCCCCAGTAGGTGGGGCAGTTTGTCGGGGGGTGAGAGCTCATTAAAATTGGGACAGATTTTGTTAAATTTGGAGAAGAATTGATTTCTTATGGTTTCATAATTTGGTACATTCGGTGAGGAAGTGCCGCTCTGTCTCTACTGTATTTAGTGAGCAGTGCTGACACACTCTCTGCTCTCGGGGCAGCCATGACTGGCGGTGTCGCCCCGTCTCCACGGCCAGGCTGTGCCCGCTGAGTCTGTACCTCGTCAAGGTGTTTCTCATTTTAGTGTCAGTCACTGTGCTCAGATAATCTGCTACAATGTACTGTCTGTTCAGGGTCAGATAGCACTCCATCTTACTCTGGAGTTTAGTTTGTGTTTCCCAAAAATCCAGATATTTAACTCTCAGTGTGTGTGTGAGTGTGTGTGTGATCTGGTTCAATCTGGTTGTGTTTTTACAATTCTTCTGATCCTGAGACTTTGTTTTGTCAGTTTTTGTGAGTACTATGTTGGTGTGTGTGAGTGTCATGCTGGTGTGCGTTGGTGGTGTATCAGTATGTGTGGGTGTAGATGTGTGTCTCAAGTTCTACAGTTGTTGTCCATTTTATCGTCACTTCCAATGATCATGCACTTTGTAGTTCTACAATTACAGACTGCAGTCCATCTGTTTCTCTACACACTGTGTTAGCCTCTAATGGTCCGGACCCCCACAGGGCCTCCACAGGACCAACACAGATTAGGTACTGAGTGACACTGATCTGTGCTGGTCTTGGCCATTACAGAACAGATTATCGAAGTATGTAGAGAAACAGATGGACTCCAGTCTGTAATTGTAGAACTACAAAATGTTGCATTATGGGAAGTGGAACTGATCAAATGGACAACGCGTGTAGAAAGGAGGTGTGCCTAATAAAGTGGCTAAATAGTGAATAAGGTGTGAGGTTTGGGGCCAGACCCAGTGACCTGAGAATATTTTTACAGTCTGATGTGAATTCTGTCGCCCCCTTGTGGACACTCCGTATAACAACCATGTTGAAACGGATATTGAAAAGCTTTTACACAACTTTCTTTCACTTAAACACAGATGTGTGTGTAGAGGATTGTAGTGTGTCTTTTACTCGGGGTAATTTAGACTCGGATCGTTATCAAGACCGACCGAGTCCGATGCGGTAACGTTAATTATAAACTGAACCTTGTCTCTAGCGTTATTAAATATGAAAAATCCATTCAAACAGATTAAATCCGTGCTAAAGAAAATCTGCACCCTGATTGGCTAACAGGGAAAACAAGTTCCTGCTCTTCTCGTTCAGGATCCAATCAATGAACACGATTTATTTTCTCTCACGTTCCTTAGTTCATATAGTTTAAGATCGTTTTTGTTTGAGTGCAGATTGAAATATTATTATGATGATGTTTTCATATTTAATAATAGATATAATGGATCATGTTGTTTATATTCAGGTGACTTTACGTGCTGATTCAGTTTTGAGAGAGGAAGGGAAACGGAATCATCACCATCATTTACTTACTAAAGTTACCTCAGTTTGTAAGCCTAGAATATAATAATAATGAATAAAAAATGTAGGCTCTATGTTGTTTAATGTTAGATTTTACAAAATACAGAATGAAATGTAATATTATTTATTAATATATCATGTATAATGGATGATAATGAATGTAAAGTGAATTATTTATTACTTTTTATTCCTGTATGATGAAAAATCTTACTCTGGTCTCCAGTGCAACACTAACAGCAAATGTTCACAAATGTTCACTCAACTGAAGGTCTGAGAAGAGAACGTGGTCTCGTAGTTGTACACGAGTTTTACTTCAGAGAATAAATAAAAGTAAACAAATTCACTTGTTTGGTAGGAAAATGATTTTATTAAATTGATGTAACGAATGTTGTTTGTGTGGAGCAGTCTCTTTAGCGTGCCGTGGATTGGTTATTTATCAGTTATCCAATCCCAGGTGCTGTGTGTGTGTGTTTCTTTCATAAAGTCCTCACAGCAGAAGTTAGGAAAGTTCTACTGCTCCTCAGAAATCTTTATAATGCAGCAACCTAAACACAAAACCGAAACAGGTTACAGTCAGCAGGTTACCAGCATAAGATCTTCTCCACACTCGGAGTAATCTGTGCTATTCGGTGTGGTACCTGAACAGCAGAGCCTGTCCTTTGTTGTTAGCGATGGAGTAGAAGCCGCTGTGAGGTGAGAAGTCCATGCAGTGTGTTCTGTAGACCACCTTACGCCGAAACATGGGGAAGTTGGAGAAGACGGTGAAGCTCGGCAGATGCACCTGAGAGAGGAAGTACAAATTAACTAAACTCAATAAACTAGGGAACGCTTTATACACCAAACATGAGAAACTTTTTGTTTTTGGTGAAACTTTTAAGGTTTACTCCACAGGAGGAGCCTCCGATGTTCGGGATCGAGTTCCTCTTGCAGTAAATCGCTTTATTTCAGCTTTCTATTTCTAATTTCTAATTTTTGATTTATTTCTCCTTAAACTGATTTCTTGACAGGTTTTGAGATTGTACTGTTTATATTTTTTAATGATTAATATTTATTTTTATATCCTAAAATAATTATTATTTTAAATATTATGTCATTAACTTACTGTTAAAACATTTTACTAATTTTATTTCTTTTTAAAATTACGAATATTTACTGATTTATATTAGATGCCATTCACTCTGCCATGAGAGAAACATCTGTCACATACTAGGAATAAATATGACTGAATATTTCTCTATGTTATTATGTTTATTATACACACACACACACACACACACACAAAACTGTTTTATATGCTACAGTTTATTCTCTTCGTAATATTGTATTCCCTTTGATTTACTATAATCTATATATTATATTCTACATTATTTCTTTCATAGTCTATATATTACATTTATTTTATTTATTATTTTTTAACTTAGTCTATATCTTTTATTTAATTTTTTATAGTCTATATTTTATATTACTTGCTATATTTTCCTTATAATCTACAAATGTTTTTTTTATTGAATTTATTACATGTTCTTCATAGTCTATATATTATTATACTTTATATTATTTATATTTTCTATATAGTCTATATATTATTATATTTGATTTAAGTTTGATTTTCTTTAAAAATGTTTTCTCTTTTAATTTTTATATTTAGCTTCTGTTTATTTAAACTATTATTAGAATCTTATTAATTAAATAGTTTAGTTTCATATTTAACTATGTCATCTAGGCTGTAAGAAGGTCAGGTTTCTTTTTGAACCTTAATAAGGTTTGAGTTCTACTAAGGTTTAATAAGGGACTTTCCTTTCCACTGTTGCCCTGAGTTTGCTCAGTAAAAGCTGTGGATCCAGATCTACTCAGCCTCGGCTCTTCTAATGTCACTAGAACAATGAAGGCAGGAGGTAGCTTCTCTCACCAGGCGTGTGGCCTCGTCCTCGGCCCGTGAGCCGATAGCCAGAAGCTCTGATGTGGGATTAAACCTGAGTGATGTAGCTGCTGTCAGGAGGTTCATCACCGACTTCAGGGGTTTAGGGGAGGAGCTGCTTAGACACGCCTTCTGAGAGTAAATATTAACCACGCCCGACTGGGACCTAACACACACACACAGACACACACACACCATCACTTAACACTCCACGTGCTGATCAATTAAACCCTGTGTGAGCTCATAATGAGGCCCTGAGCTGTAACTCACCCGCAGGCCAAGTAGCGGCCATCTTTAGACAGAGCCATCGCCGTTCCTCTAACACAGCCGTCATCCACGAACCGATTCAAACACTTACTGCTCCTTACATCCCAGATAAACACCTCACCGTCCTCTGAGCGCACACACACACGCGCACACAGAAGCTCTTTTAACATGGTTATGTGGATTGTCCACAAGGGGGCGACAAAGCTCACTTTTACATTACAGTGCAACTGACTTCATTTACAAGTTACAGTTAAAGATTAAGTTTTTTGTTGTTAACTTTATTTTACTATCATTTTTTTATACACTTATGTTTTAATATTTAAAAAACACAAAATACAGATTTTTAATTTTTATTGTAATGAGTCGTTAATATTTTATTATTTTATACATATTTTAATAGTATTTATTTTTAACTATTGCATTTGTTTGACAATTACACATTTTTTAAATAAATCTATACATTTTAAATATTATTTATTATCACATTACAATTATTTTAACGCTTTTACTTAAAATAAAAATAAAATTATTAAAAATAAATTCAAATATATTTACATAAATTAACTATTATTTATTACAAATATTTATTACTTATTTAACTTTTCCCACATCTACAATATTATTTTACCTATCTTTATGATTTTTTAAATTGTATTATTTTTCATTACGGTATTAAAAAAAAGGATGCATTTTTCTCAAATTTTTTATATTTAACTTTATTTTATAATAGAAAATTATCTTCATTATTTGAATTATTATATATTCAATTTTAGATTTTATTCTAATATTATTTTGCCATAACTTTACTATTCTATTATTTTATTTATCAAAGATTGCATTTATTTGGCATACATTTCATTATTTAAAAAAAATATAAAAAATATTTATTTGCTATAATGTTAGAATTTTAATGAACGTTTACTTATTTATATGTAAAATTATATATATTTTTTCGAAATGTGGGGTAAACATTCAATCATATCCTATTGTTACTGCATTTCATCTTGTATGTAGTTAAATGGAATCATTACTACTAATTATTATGAGCGATGTAATGAACCCTTTCAGTGCAGCTTCACTAATTACTCTGAGCTCTGATCAGTTAATACTGGTGTGATTTGTAAGGCGTTGGATCCGGGCCGGTACCTGAGCTGCTGAAGATCTTACTGGCGTCGGAGGTAAAAGCTGCTGCACAAACGCTGCCGTTCATCTTCAAACTTCGGACCACTTCCCTCGTCTGAAACACAGATCAGTGTGAGAGTGTGAGTGTGTGTGTGTGTGTGTGTGTGTGTGTGTGTGTGTGTGTGTGTGTGTGTGTGAGAGAGAGAGAGAGAGAGAGCTCCTGATGCTGTACCTTGGTGGTCATGAGGTGGAGGAATCCTGAGGATCCAGTCAGCAGCAGGAACTCTCCATCAGGAGAAACTTCAAACTCCTTCACCCTCTGCTCATTTAAACCTACAGGAGAAAAAACACATTTCACACCAAACAATTCACTTTAATCTCTCATTACAATTTCCTGTACTGCTATAATCCATAATGGCTTTTAAACAGTACAGAGTGTACTCCGAAATATCCAGGGTTATAAGTTTCTTAAAACACCCTTATAATAATTAACAGAACCAAAGACTAATAATTAAAGTAATTCAGGACCGACACTAGAAATACCCTGCCTGAGCAATCTAGCGGCCGGTTTAAACGATGCGTACATGTATAAAATAAAAATCAGCGAATCGCAGTATTACATGAATCATTACAAGGCTCAGTCACAGAAGAGTGGCTTTTTCAGTTTTTGAAACAGAAAATGTGAATAATCATTTGAATTTTTTTACCTTAATAACTATCATTTGTGCTGGTAATAACTATAAAGGAGCTGCTGGTATTAAAATGTCCAGTTAAACCGATTTGAGCTTTTTAAACGTCCCAAGTGAGTTCAGACCTCGGACGCTGGGGACGGGGATGATCCGACCCTCCATCATGTCGTAGATGTAGAAGAGCTTGTTCCTCATGCCGGTTGCCACCACCTGCTCTCCGTTAGCGCTGAAACACGCCTTACTGATGGGGAAATGCTGCAGGTGGATGCTCTGGATCTTCGGGTTGGTTTTGCCGTCCACCTGCAGAGAGGAGAGAGGAGGCCGAGCACAGAGCAGATAATTCAGACCAGAACAGACCTCCTGGTTAACGTTTGTGTCACCAAAACATAATAACAAAATAACAACAGACAAAAAAATAAAACATAACAAATAACACCAAAAGAAACAAATAAACATAAACAAATCACACGTCATCAGTCTGAATTAAGGTACTATCAAATGAGGTCTGCGTTAAATCCACCAGAGGGCGCTACCTGGAAGAGGGAGATGTTGTGGTCGAGGCCGGCGGTCAGGACGACCTGAGCGGATGAGTGAAACTGCACCGACGTGAGCCGACTCTCGCCGGGGTTAGCGCTGTTGGCGTTCAGACATTTCTTCATCTGGAGCGAAAAACTTTCCGATTATTGCTTTTTGTTCGCATCTGTTTTTGTTTGATATAAAACCTTTAAAACGTTACCATGTGCACCACAATTTGAACATGCTACAGCAAAAACAGAATAAAACAGATTTGTCTTTATTTTAGAGATAAAGTCTAACGAGGGATAAAACTGCATTTTATAAAGCTAAACAAACAAATAGTTAAATTAAGGATAAAATGAATTACATACAACAGCGAATAAGATACGCCCCCTAACTGACAGACAGACAGACAGACAATAAACCAGGACCCGGGAAAAAGGATAACTTTGTGATTCCTCAAAGGACTTGGGAATAAAATGGACTGGAGTGTGGCCACAGGAAACGGAGACGCAGGACAGTTTGGGCACTTTAACTTAAATGACTAAATACAGTCCGATTCGGTCCTTAATGTAACTGTTACTCTGGGTTACTAACCCTCAAAAAGCTTCGTTGTCTACATGTGTACTCAAAGTTTAAATCGGATTCATCTTCTGTTAGCATGTTAAACGTCGGTAACGGTTATGCTACGAGATAAATCCCCTGAATGATAAAAACCTTAATAATTCCTTTTGGCAGAGTTTCGGAGGAGGCTACGTAGTTTCCCGTCTTCGTCAGTAACTCGTCCTCCTCTTCATCCCCATCCTCATCCTCATCGTCTGTTAGATTAACGAGATTAGGAACATCACAGATCATTTCTACATCACAAATCGTTTCTTCATACACCTGATGAAGACTCACCCTTCCTCTTACTCTTCCTCACACCGGTCTCGGCCCATGCCGGAACCCCGCCCATCGCCTTCTGGAACCTGGAACAGGTCAAGAGGTACAGGTAAACTGGAACAGGTAAAGTCCAAAAACAGAAGCAGGATTTATGGGGAATTCGGATGGTGTTATCATGCAGACACATCATGACTTATGAATTATAGATTTTTGTGATTATCACAATCTGGAACGTTACTCTGTTCCAAGTATAACTTCAAAATCTACAATAAAATCAAACACGTTTAGTTTTATCGCAAGCCTTGGCTTACACACCAGCACCGGACAGGAGGCAGCAAAGAGAGTACCGGAACGGGTTCTACACAAAACGGACTTCTTAAACAGAGCTTTGATATTTGGATGTGCAGTATTCCAAACGTATGTACCAACATACTTCGAAAAATGTGTCTCAGTTCTCATTGTTTGTTTGGTACTCGGCGCGACTCATTTCATTTCATTCTCTCTCTCAGTGCAGGTCTGCTCTGTGTTTATCGTGTTTTTCTTTATTTGTCCATCTACTGTACTGTATTCTTAGTGCAAATAAATCTCCATGGCTCCTAAAAAAATTATAATAAGAGAAAACCAAAAGCAAAACAGGAACTTTCAGTCCATGACTCACTAAATGACATGAGACTTTTGAACCCTTTATTATAAATAAGCTTTGTGTTAATGATGTTGGGTAACTGTAGAGTAATGTAAGTGTTAATGTGGAATATGATCCAGTACAGACTCTATTAAACTCATCAGTTCATGATATATGTAGCTTCTGATGGATCTGTGGAACATAACCCCATCATATATCAGGAGCTCCTGTACAGTACAGCTCCATTAATGCTGATAGTGCCTCATACAGGGGGATTTTCTGGGGTTGGAGCCATTTCCATTCAGTTTTCAGTATCCTTATGGGAAGCATTTCCTCGGGACTCGTCGGTTTCGGTTCTCGACGAGCCTTCAGGAACGAATTACCGACCAGAACTGAGGTACCGGCATGTACATCACTTAGGGTCCCTAAGTCCCTACACACGGTGTTCTAAGAACTACAATCATCCCCGGTTCCTGCAGTGCGAACACGTGACTAAGGGGGGCGAAAATTATGGTGAAAAATATTTTTCATCATAGTTTTCATTAACAAAAGGAGCACTGGTGTGTGTGTGTGTGTGTGTGTGTGTGTGTGTGTGTGTGTGTGTGTGTGTGTGTGTGTGTGTGTGTGTCTCACTGGTCCTTCAGGCGTTGCTGCAGTCTCTGTTTAGTGAGTGTGGATTCAGCCTGACTTTTTATAAAGTCCTTACGGAACCGATGGTTCATATCAACCCTAAACACACAGAACCAGAAATTTTACAGAAAGAACTGATGCGTCTTGCAACCTCTGGAGAGTTTGTATGGTGATCGTACTCCTCCTCCTGCTCGTCCTCGTCATCCTCCCAGGCTGCTTTTCTCTCCACAGGTACGTGAAGCCGAGCTTCGTTCTCCGTCTCAGACTGACTGGATTCCTCACCACCATCACCTAGATCGTCCTGCTGCTCTTCATCACTGTCCTGCTCATCAGAAACAGCAGGCTGAGGCGGATTCAATCAATACCAACCCGATAACCGATCGATAGTCGATTACTCCGCTTCGTACCTGCGCTATTCTGTGCAAGAGTTTCTGCTCGGTCCCGAACACCAAATCCTCCAGCACCTGGACGGACTCATCTTCCTCCCCGAGAGCCTGCACCAGCTTACTGTGTTTAGTCTTCCTCACCAGCTCCTCTTCCTCATTTATTAAACCACCTTTCCTCTCTCTTTTCTCCTTTTTGTCCTCTGACCTCCTCTTCTGTGTCCTCCGGCCTCCATCACTGCCCGATCCCTCCGCCTGCATCTCGGCTCTGATAAAACTAAAACCTGGTTATTAATTATTCGCACTAATTACAGCCTTAATCTAAACAGCCTAGGCTAAACCTGCAACATGTTTTTCAACGTGCTGCTCACATCCGGTTGAAGGACCCCACGTTCCGTTCAGCGCTGTGCTAGTACGATAAAAGTCTCCGGTTGTGTCCCAAATCACACTGCGCTCTCTGCTGCTTTGCACTACTCTCTATATACTATATCATATTATGTGCACTGAAGCCACTAAAATGCATGACTTAGACGAAAGAAAGTGTTAATTATGAAATTAGAACTGCACTGAATGTGTAGCGCGCGATTCTAACAGAGCAAAGCTCCCTAACTAGTGCACTCCAAAGTGTTTGTAGTGTGATTTCGGACATGTATGCAATAAAAGCTCCATCAATAGTTATCAATAGTTCCCTTCTTTTTACTGTAACAAATAAGTAATAACAAAGCCCAACATTAATTATAAGAATTAAATATGAAATATGTAATAAAATATAAGCATTATCTTTTATTTTTAAGTAAAAAAAACTTTAAAAAAAAAACGAAACCGTTTTGGAGCTACGCTCTCAAACACGCCCCTACGTCTCTCAGATACGTCCTGCCAATCAATGTGTACATTAACCAATCACCAACCTCTACGCCTCAGCGCCGGATCTGTCCCGCCTACTTCTCCGAGCTATTTAAGCTCCCCAAAGGGTGTGCTGTGTCTCGCTCGTTGCCTTTCCTGCTCGGGGTGTGTGGTTGTCTGAATTTACACCAATCAGGTGTGTAGAAAAAAAAAAAAAATATCTACGTTTCTTAAACGTATTTGAGATCATAGTTAGCTGTAGTAGCACATGTCGTTGAAATGGTAGAAATCGTAAAGTCAGCCGGGGTAGTTGGTTGTATCTAAAGGCGTTTAGCGGCAGCAAAGCCTCCGCAGTAGTTTAGTATCAAAAAGCCGTTTATTTTATGAAGCGAGGGTGAATTGCGTATCTTTTTTCATAAAATAGGATTTCCACGTCGAGCCGTTCGTTAGTGTTAGCGTGTACTCTATGCAGCTCTCGCAGTGTATGATTTGTAGATTTGCGAATCACGCGAGATTTCGTGCGAGTCTGAACTTGAGTATCGCCATTTAGAAGCCGTAACACGTTGCGATGTGAAAAAGCTTTTTTTCTATAACTCTTGCAAGTTTTTTATACACAAAACTTCACATGGACACTTCTGTAGACGCGTTTTGCTTAATAAAAAACAATTTTGTGCGGTTTAACGCTTTCTGTAACGTCCTGAACGTGGTCCAAATTCACATGCTTTGTCTGCGAACGTGTGCGTTTCTTAACTTCCCTATGTCTGTGTGCTCCATAAATGCACGTACATTCAAGATTTAAACACTATCCAGTCTGTTCTATACTAAACATGTCGTACACTATCTAGTGTAGGAATTGAGCTACAGCCCTTACATGTGTAGACTTTCAGGTATTAAAGTATAAAATGTGCGCATTACAGATGTCGTATAACGCGCAGGGTTGTAAATGTGCAATATTTGGACGACACGAGACGATTCCTAGGTTTTATTATCTTATGGTCTTTTAATAATTAATTAGAAGTGCTTCTCTTCATATTAACCCGGGCTTGTTTGGCTTGGTTGTTTGTGTGCTCGTTAGTAACACCTGGCTCCTGCCTCGACATGACTGTAATTAGCTGCAGCCAGAAGAGCAGTCTGAGCAGGAGAAGCCCTGATGGTAACATCACTGCTCTGATAAGACCAGGGCTGCTATATTTGGTAACTACATGTATGCTGCTTGTCCTGGCTCAGCTGTGATCATTTTTGTCTGGGCGCTTGCAGATGTTGGGCTTTATTTGCACATGCAGAGTGGCGTGAGGCCGCAGAAAGTGGAACTGCATTAAATATGGTTTAATGCAAAAAGGTTTGGGTCTGTTCCCATAATACGGGACCCAGGCTGCCATATTTATGTAGTGGAAGCAGATTTGAGATGAAGACTGTGGTCCCTAAACTGTCTGTGTCAGAGTATCGTAACCCTGCTCCTGTGACAAATCGCCTTCGGTGCTGGCAAATTTGGGTTCATGGAGTGCATAAACCAGAGCCTCTTGTTTATTTTTGACTAATTCAGTACCATGGCTGCCAAGTGTGAACGCACCTTCATCGCCATCAAGCCCGACGGCGTTCAGCGTGGGCTCATCGGTGACATCATCAAGCGCTTCGAGCAGAAAGGCTTCCGTCTCGTCGCCTTGAAGTTCCTGCAGGTGAGATTCACGGCTGGTTCGGTCACGTCGTATGTACGAAGTGTGTTTCAGCCTTGACTGTGGCTTTGGATCTGGGGTTAGAATGCAGGTTAGAAGTGATTTATCACTGAAACCTTAATAGCCAATGCAGACGGTGATTGAGCCTGAGAGAGGGGTACGTTTATGTGTGTAGTGTTGAAGAACACAACTTGGATGGGGTTTTCTCCACAGGGGGTAGTTCCCCAAATGGGACCAATCGCCGTACCCTCGCGTCACTCGGGGTTCCTGTGTGCACAAAAAGGGTACCTACCCTCAATTAGACGCTGAAGTCCCCATATAAGATGCGTATCAATACACGATGAAAACTTTAACTCCAGAATTTTTGGACTTCTGTCGAGCTTTAAAAGAAACCCCTCAGACAAGGGGTTTAAAAGGTGGAGGACGTCTTTAGACGGGGTTGAAAGACTTAAAATGTGACTTAAGTCGAACCCGTGTTGTTGCAGGCGTCTGAAGATCTGCTGAAGCAGCACTACATCGACCTGAAGGACCGTCCCTTTTACCCCGGCCTGGTCAAGTACATGGGCTCTGGACCCGTTGTCGCCATGGTGAGCGCTGATCTTTTGTCAGTGTGCTTTTTATTAGATTTGTAGGTGTGGTTCTGATTCGGCATATCTTCTGTAGGTGTGGGAGGGGCTGAATGTGGTCAAGACTGGGCGTGTAATGCTAGGAGAAACCAATCCGGCCGACTCCAAGCCCGGCACCATCAGGGGCGACTTCTGCATCGAAGTGGGCAGGTGAGTTCTGTTAGTTTTTGCCTTGCTGGTTTAGGATGTAGTACTGTTGCAGCCACTAGTAGGTGCTGATGCTTGGGTAAAATTCCAGGATTAGAAAGCGCACTAACCTTTTGGAATCGTTTCAGGAACATCATCCACGGCAGCGACTCTGTGGAGAGCGCCAAAAAAGAGATCGCCCTCTGGTTCAAGGATGAGGAGCTGGTCTCCTTCAAGAGCTGCGCCCACGACTGGGTCTATGAGTAGAACCCTGCCCACAGCGCTCCCGTCCTTTTGCTGTGTCTCTCCGATCTGATGCTGATTCTGGACCGTTTAAAGCACTTAAAGAATAAAATCATGTACTGAATGACTCCACTTCATGATCCTTTGAATAAAATCATATGGTATCTTTGTTTAAAAACTGCCCACTTTGAATGATTCCAGTAATAAAGTGGTGACTGAAGCCAGTTCTGATTGGTTCCTCTGCCTGTCTTGGCTGCAGATTGGGTGGAGTTTCATAGCAAAACTCTGTTTCACGTTAGATTTATTTCTATAGTGCTTTTAACAGAATGTGATCTCAAAGCAGTTTTACAATTTATCCAAGCCTATGCCTAATCTCAATTTAAGCAAACCTAGGGTGTCCGTGGCAAGGAAACTACCTAAATGTTATAAGGAGGAAACATTGGCATCAAAAAAGGGACCTGCTTATAGGTATTATATGCAAGAATTAAAAGTTATCTGATCAGTTTATAGTAATAAAGGAGCTAAATATAAAAGAACAGAAAATATAAAATACATAGAGACTATGATAAATTAAACAATACAATAGAGGGATGGATCTTTTTATCCTGAGGGAAATCATAAACATGTATTGCACAACTAGGGGTAAGAATAAAATATGATATAAATGTTAAATATGAAGCAAAGGATGTGTTTATATAGGCTATGCTACATGCAGAGTTCCAGCTATGTATGTTGCGTGTGTGTGTGTGTGTATATATATATATATATATATAGTAATATACACTATAATTTCACAATAATAAAAAGTATAAGTAACTAGCATAGTGACTTGTGTTCTAGGGAAAACCAGCATTACTGATGACTGAGTGATACCAGAACAAGTGCCCAGAGAGAAAACAGAATAGGTAGTAAGCGATGTTCAGAACCCGTTTATGAGTGTTGCGTAACTCATTAGCGTTGTAGGTGACGTCAGCGTTAACTATAAGATCATAGCTACAATACGAATGATCAGTAGCTCAGTGGTGGGAGATGCTGAAAAATAAAACCTTATTTAAATCTTTTATTATGATTAGAGCTTAACTAACATTTTGCCCGCTAAATACTTCACCACTTATTGCTGATTGCCATCCTTGAGGATTACAATGGGATTCAGTGAAGCTTTGTCGGCCTCTGGTGGACAGCAGATGTTACAGCACCACCTCCGTGTTAACGGCATGTCCTGTCCGTTTTATTTTGGTTACTCACTAGTGACACCTCTGCTGTTAGGGTTCGTTATAAGTTATGTCATCGCGCATAAATCTTACAAGTACAGAACACAAGTACAGAAGTTTGCAGAAGATTGTGTGTGTGTGAGTGTGTGTGTGTGTGTGTGTGTGTGTGTGTGTG